>JAKVIS010005376.1:0-12151 GCA_033119425.1 Bufotes viridis | reverse complement strand
GGACACCAGATTCAGGGTATTGCTATTTTGGCAATTGAATTTTACCCCAGAACAAAATATATGTTTTGCCGGACACTATTATACTTTGCCAGCCAACGTCTGGGATACCAGATTCAGGGTATTGCTATTTTTGGCAATTGAATTTCACCCCAGAACAAAATATACCCTTTTACGGACAGATTTTTACTAGGCCTGCAACTGCTGGAACACCAGATTTAGGGTATTGCTATTTTGGCAATTGAATTTAACCCCAGAACAAAATATATGTTTTGCAGGACACTATTATACTTTGCCAGCCACTGCTGGGACACCAGATTCAGGGTATTGCTTTTTTGGCAATTGAATTTCACCCCAGAAAAAAATATACCCTGTTACAGACAGATTTTTACTAGGCCTGCAATTGCTGGAACACCAGATTCAGGGTATTGCTATTTTGGCAATTGACTTTCACCCCAGAACAAAATATATGTTTTGCCAGACACTATTATACTTTGCCAGCCACTGCTGGGACACGAGATTCAGGGTATTACTATTTTGGCAATTGAATTTCACCCCAGAACAAAATATTTGTTTTGTCGGACACTATTATACTTTGCCAGCCACTGCTGGGACACCAGATTCAGGGTATTGCTATTTTGGCAAGTGAATTTCACCCCAGAACAAAATATATGTTTTGCCGGACACAATTATAGTTTGCCAGCAACTTCTGATTCAGGGCATTGCTATTTTGGCAACTGAATTTCACCCCAGAACAAAATTTACGCTGTTACGGACAGATTTTTACTAGGCCTTCAACTGCTGGAACACCAGATTCAGGGTATTTCTATTTTGGCAATTGAATTTAACCCCAGAACTAAATATATGTTTTGCCAGACACTATTATACTTTGCCAGCAATTGCTGGGACACCAGAATCCGGGTATTGCTATTTTGGCAATTGAATTTCACCCCAGAACAAAATACATGTTTTGTCGGACATTATTATACTTTGACAGCCACTGCTGGGACACCAGATTCAGGGTATTGCTATTTTGGCAATTGAATTTCACACCAGAACAAAATATATGTTTTGCCGGACATTATTATACTTTGCCAGCCACTGCTGGGACACCAGATTCAGGGTATTGCTATTTTGGCAATTGAATTTCACCCCAGAACAAAATATAACATTTAACGGACAAATTTTTACTAGGCCTGCAACAGCTGGAACACCAGATTCAGGGTATTGCAATTTTGGCAATTGAATTTCACCCCAGAACAAAATATATGTTTTGCCAGACACTATTATACTTTGCCAGCCACTGCTGGGACACCAAATTCAGGGTATTACTATTTTGGCAATTGAATTTCACCCCAGAACAAAATATTTGTTTTGTTGGACACTATTATACTTTGCCAGCCACTACTGGGACACCAGATTCAGGGTATTGCTATTTTGGCAATTGAATTTTACCCCAGAACAAAATATATGTTTTGCCGGACACTATTATACTTTGCCAGCAACGTCTGGGATACCAGATTCAGGGTATTGCTATTTTTGGCAATTGAATTTCACCCCAGAACAAAATATACCCTTTTACGGACAGATTTTTACTAGGCCTGCAACTGCTGGAACACCAGATTTAGGGTATTGCTATTTTGGCAATTGAATTTAACCCCAGAACAAAATATATGTTTTGCAGGACACTATTATACTTTGCCAGCCACTGCTGGGACACCAGAATCCGGGTATTGCTATTTTGGCAATTGAATTTCACCCCAGAACAAAATATATGTTTTGCCGGACATTATTATACTTTGCCAGCCACTGCTGGGACACCAGATTCAGGGTATTGCTTTTTTGGCAATTGAATTTCACCCCAGAACAAAATATACCCTGTTACAGACAGATTTTTACTAGGCCTGCAACTGCTGGAACACCAGATTCAGGGTATTTCTATTTTGGCAATTGAATTTCACCCCAGAACAAAATATATGTTTTGCCAGACACTATTATACTTTGCCAGCCACTGCTGGGACACGAGATTCAGGGTATTACTATTTTGGCAATTGAATTTCACCCCAGAACAAAATATTTGTTTTGTCGGACACTATTATACTTTGCCAGCCACTGCTGGGACACCAGATTCAGGGTATTGCTATTTTGGCAAGTGAATGTAACCCCAGAACAAAATATATGTTTTGCCAAACACGATTATACTTTGCCAGCCATTGCTGGGACACCAGATTCAGTTTATTACTATTTTGGCAATTGAATTTCACCCCAGAACAAAATATTTGTCTTGCCGTACACTATTATACTTTGCCAGCCACTGCTGGGACACCAGAATCCGGGTATTGCTATTTTGGCAATTGAATTTCACCCCAGAACAAAATATATGTTTTGACGGACATTATTATACTTTGACAGCCACTGCTGGGACACGAGATTCAGGGTATTGCTATTTTTGGCAATTGAATTTCACCCCAGAACAAAATATATGTTTTGCCGGATATTATTATACTTTGCCAGCCACTGCTGGGACACCAGATTCAGGGTATTGCTTTTTTGGCAATTGAATTTCACCCCAGAAAAAAATATACCCTGTTACAGACAGATTTTTACTAGACCTGAAATTGCTGGAACTCCAGATTCAGGGTATTGCTATTTTGGCAATTGAATTTCACCCCAGAACAAAATATATGTTTTGCCAGACACTATTATACTTTGCCAGCCACTGTTGGGACACGAGATTCAGGGTATTACTATTTTGGCAATTGAATTTCACCCCAGAACAAAATATTTGTTTTGTCGGACACTATTATACTTTGCCAGCCACTGCTGGGACACCAGATTCAGGGTATTGCTATTTTGGCAAGTGAATTTCACTCCAGAACAAAATATATGTTTTGCCGGACACGATTATAGTTTGCCAGCAACTTCTGATTCAAGGTATTGCTATTTTGGCAACTGAATTTCACCCCAGAACAAAATTTACCCTGTTACGGACAGATTTTTACTAGGCCTTCAACTGCTGGAACTCCAGATTCAGGGTATTTCTATTTTGGCAATTGAATTTAACCCCAGAACTAAATATATGTTTTGCCAGACACTATTATACTTTGCCAGCAATTGCTGGGACACCAGATTCCGGGTATTGCTATTTTGGCAATTGAATTTCACCCCAGAACAAAATACATGTTTTGCCAGACACTATTATACTTTGCCAGCCACTGCTGAGACATCAGATTCAGGGTATTGCTATTTTGGCAATTGAATTTCACCCCAGAACAAAATATAACATGTAACGGACAGATTTTTACTAGGCCTGCAACAGCTGGAACACCAGATTCAGGGTATTGCAATTTTGGCAATTGAATTTCACCCCAGAACAAAATATACCCTGTTACGGACACTATTATGCTTTGCCATCCACTGCTGGGACACCAAATTCAGGGTATTACTATTTTGGCAATTGAATTTCACCCCAGAACAAAATATTTGTTTTGTTGGACACTATTATACTTTGCCAGCCACTACTGGGACACCAGATTCAGGGTATTGCTATTTTGGCAATTGAATTTCACCCCAGAACAAAATATATGTTTTGCCGGACACTATTATACTTTGCCAGCAACGTCTGGGATACCAGATTCAGGGTATTGCTATTTTGGCAATTGAATTTCACCCCAGAAAAAAACATATGTTTTGCCGGACATTATTATACTTTGCCAGCCACTGCTGGGACACCAGATTCAGGGTATTGCTATTTTGGCAATTGAATTTCACCCCAGAACAAAATATACCCTGTTACGGACAGATTTTTACTAGGCCTTCAACTGATGGAACACCAGATTCAGGGTATTGCTATTTTGGCAATTGAATTTAACCCCAGAACAAAATATATGTTTTGCCAGACACTATTATACTTTGCCAGCCACTGCTGGGACACCAGATTCAGGGTATTACTATTTTGGCAATTGAATTTCACCCCAGAACCAAATATTTGTTTTGTCGGACACTATTATACTTTGCCAGCCACTGCTGCTACACCAGATACCGAGTATTGCTATTTTGGCAAATGAATGTAACCCCAGAACAAAATATATGTTTTGCCGGACATTATTATACTTTGCCAGCCATTGCTGGGACACCAGATTCAGGGTATTACTATTTTGGCAATTGAATTTCACCCCAGAACAAAATATTTGTCTTGCCGTACACTATTATACTTTGCCAGCCACTGCTGGGACACGAGATTCAGGGTATTGCTATTTCGGCATTTGAATTCAACCCCAGAACAAAATATATGTTTTGCCAGACATTATTATACTTTGACAGCCACTGCTGGGACACCAGATTCAGGGTATTGCTATTTTGGCAATTGAATTTCACCCTAGAAAAAAATATACCCTGTTACAGACAGATTTTTACTAGGCCTGCAATTGCTGGAACACCAGATTCAGGGTATTGCTATTTTGGCAATTGAATTTCACCCCAGAACAAAATATATGTTTTGCCAGACACTATTATACTTTGCCAGCCACTGCTGGGACACGAGATTCAGGGTATTACTATTTTGGCAATTGAATTTCACCACAGAACAAAATATTTGTTTTGTCGGACACTAATATACTTTGCCAGCCACTGCTGGGACACCAGATTCAGGGTATTGCTATTTTGGCAAGTGAATTTCACCCCAGAACAAAATATATGTTTTGCCGGACACGATTATAGTTTGCCAGCAACTTCTGATTCAGGGCATTGCTATTTTGGCAACTGAATTTCACCCCAGAACAAAATTTACGCTGTTACGGACAGATTTTTACTAGGCCTTCAACTGCTGGAACACCAGATTCAGGGTATTTCTATTTTGGCAATTGAATTTCACCCCAGAACTAAATATATGTTTTGCCAGACACTATTATACTTTGCCAGCAATTACTGGGACACCAGAATCCGGGTATTGCTATTTTGGCAATTGAATTTCACCCCAGAACAAAATACATGTTTTGTCAGACATTATTATACTTTGACAGACACTGCTGGGACACCAGATTCAGGGTATTGCTATTTTGGCAATTGAATTTCACACCAGAACAAAATATATGTTTTGTTGGACACTATTATACTTTGCCAGCCACTACTGGGACACCAGATTCAGGGAATTGCTATTTTGGCAATTGAGTTTCACCCCAGAACAAAATATAACATTTAACGGACAGATTTTTACTAGGCCTGCAACAGCTGGAACACCAGATTCAGGGTATTGCAATTTTGGCAGTTGAATTTCACCCCAGAACAAAATATATGTTTTGCCAGACACTATTATACTTTGCCAGCCACTGCTGGGACACCAAATTCAGGGTATTACTATTTTGGCAATTGAATTTCACCCCAGAACAAAATATTTGTTTTGTTGGACACTATTATACTTTGCCAGCCACTACTGGGACACCAGATTCAGGGTATTGCTATTTTGGCAATTGAATTTCACCCCAGAACAAAATATATGTTTTGCCGGACACTATCATACTTTGCCAGCAACGTCTGGGATACCAGATTCAGGGTATTGCTATTTTGGCAATTGAATTTCACCCCAGATCAAAATATACCCTTTTACGGACAGATTTTTACTAGGCCTGCAACTGCTGGAACACCAGATTTAGGGTATTGCTATTTTGGCAATTGAATTTAACCCCAGAACAAAATATATGTTTTGCAGGACACTATTATACTTTGCCAGCCATTGCTGGGACACCAGATTCAGGGTATTACTATTTTGGCAATTGAATTTCACCCCAGAACAAAATATTTGTCTTGCCGGACACTATTATACTTTGCCAGCCACTGCTGGGACACCAGAATCCGGGTATTGCTATTTTGGCAATTGAATTTCACCCCAAAACAAAATATATGTTTTGCCGGACATTATTATACTTTGCCAGCCACTGCTGGGACACCAGATTCAGGGTATTGTTTTTTTGGCAATTGAATTTCACCCCAGAACAAAATATACCCTGTTACAGACAGATTTTTACTAGGCCTGCAACTGCTGGAACACCAGATTCAGGGTATTTCTATTTTGGCAATTGAATTTCACCCCAGAACAAAATATATGTTTTGCCAGACACTATTATACTTTGCCAGCCACTGCTGGGACACCAGATTCAGGGTATTGCTTTTTTGGCAATTGAATTTCACCCCAGAACAAAATATACCCTGTTACAGACAGATTTTTACTAGGCCTGCAACAGCTGGAACACCAGATTCAGGGTATTGCAATTTTGGCAATTGAATTTCACCCCAGAACAAAATATACCCTGTTACGGACACTATTATACTTTGCCATCCACTGCTGGGACACCAAATTCAGGGTATTACTATTTTGGCAATTGAATTGCACCCCAGAACAAAATATTTGTTTTGTTGGACACTATTATACTTTGCCAGCCACTACTGGGACACCAGATTCAGGGTATTGCTATTTTGGCAATTGAATTTCACCCCAGAACAAAATATATGTTTTGCCGGACACTATTATACTTTGCTAGCAACGTCTGGGATACCAGATTCAGGGTATTGCTATTTTTGGCAATTGAATTTCACCCCAGAACAAAATATATCTTTTGGGGGACACTAATATACTTTGCCAGCCACTGCTGGAACACTAGATTAAGGGTATTGCTATTTTGGCAATTGAAGTTCACCCCAGAACAAAATATACACTGTTACGGACAGATTTTTACTAGGCCTGCAACTGCTGGAACACCAGATTTCAGGGTATTGCTATTTTGGCAATTGAATTTATCCCCAGAACAAAATATTTGTTTTGCCAGACACTATTATACTTTGCCAGCGACTGCTGGGACACCAGATTCCGGGTATTGCTATTTCGGCAATTGAATTTCACCCCAGAACAAAACATATGTTTTGCCGGACATTATTGTACTTTTACAGACACTGCTGGGACACCAGATTCAGGGTATTGCTATTTTGGCAATTGAATTTCACCCCAGAACAAAATATACCCTGTTACGGACAGTTTATTACTAGGCCTTAAACTGATGGAACACCAGATTCAGGGTATTGCTATTTTGGCAATTGAATTTAACCCCAGAACAAAATATATGTTTTGCCAGACACTATTATACTTTGCCAGCCACTGCTGGTACACCAGATTCAGGGTATTACTATTTTGGCAATTGAATTTCACCCCAGAACCAAATATTTGTTTTGTCGGACACTATTATACTTTGCCAGCCACTGCTGGGACACCAGATACCGGGTATTGCTATTTTGGCAATTGAATTTCACCCCAGAACAAAATATATGTTTTGCCGGACATTATTATACTTTGCCAGCCACTGCTGGGACACTAGAATCAGGGTATTGCTTTTTTGGCAATTGAATTTCACCCCAGAACAAAATATACACTGTTACAGACAGATTTTTACTAGACCTGCAACTGCTGGAACACCAGATTCAGGGTATTTCTATTTTGGCAATTGAATTTCACCCCAGAACAAAATATATGTTTTGCCAGACACTATTATACTTTGCCAGCCACTGCTGGGACACGAGATTCAGGGTATTACTATTTTGGCAATTGAATTTCACCCCAGAACAAAATATTTGTTTTGTCGTACACTATTATACTTTGCCAGCCACTGCTGGGACACCAGATTCAGGGTATTGCTATTTTGGCAAGTGAATGTAACCCCAGAACAAAATATATGTTTTGCCAAACACGATTATACTTTGCCAGCCATTGCTGGGACACCAGATTCAGGGTATTACTATTTTGGCAATTGAATTTCACCCCAGAACAAAATATTTGTCTTGCCGTACACTATTATACTTTTCCAGCCACTGCTGGGACACCAGAATCCGGGTATTGCTATTTTGGCAATTGAATTTCACCTCAGAACAAAATATATGTTTTGACGGACATTATTATACTTTGACAGCCACTGCTGGGACACGAGATTCAGGGTATTGCTATTTTTGGCAATTGAATTTCACCCCAGAACAAAATATATGTTTTGCCGGACATTATTATCCTTTGCCAGCCACTGCTGGGACACCAGATTCAGGGTATTGTTTTTTTGGCAATTGAATTTCACCCCAGAAAAAAATATACCCTGTTACAGACAGATTTTTACTAGACCTGCAATTGCTGGAACACCAGATTCAGGGTATTGCTATTTTGGCAATTGAATTTCACCCCAGAACAAAATATATGTTTTGCCAGACACTATTATACTTTGCCAGCCACTGCTGGGATACGAGATTCAGGGTATTACTATTTTGGCAATTGAATTTCACCCCAGAACTAAATATTTGTTTTGTCGGACACTATTATACTTTGCCAGCCACTGCTGGGACACCAGATTCAGGGTATTGCTATTTTGGCAAGTGAATTTCACCCCAGAAAAAAATATATGTTTTACCGGACACGATTATAGTTTGCCAGCAACTTCTGATTCAAGGTATTGCTATTTTGGCAACTGAATTTCACCCCAGAACAAAATTTACGCTGTTACGGACAGATTTTTACTAGGCCTTCAACTGCTGGAACACCAGATTCAGGGTATTTCTATTTTGGCCATTGAATTTAACCCCAGAACTAAATATATGTTTTGCCAGACACTATTATACTTTGCCAGCAATTGCTGGGACACCAGATTCCGGGTATTGCTATTTTGGCAATTGAATTTCACCCCAGAACAAAATACATGTTTTGTCAGACATTATTATACTTTGACAGCCACTGCTGGTACACCAGATTCAGGGTATTGCTATTTTGGCAAATGAATTTCACACCAGAACAAAATATATGTTTTGACGGACATTATTATACTTTGCCAGCCACTGCTGGGACACCAGATTAAGGGTATTGCTATTTTGGCAATTGAATTTCACCCCAGAACAAAATAAATGTTTTGCCAGACACTATTATACTTTGCCAGCCACTGCTGGGACACCAAATTCAGGGTATTACTATTTTGGCAATTGAATTTCACCCCAGAACAAAATATTTGTTTTGTTGGACACTATTATACTTTGCCAGCAACGTCTGGGATACCAGATTCAGGGTATTGCTATTTTTGGCAATTGAATTTCACCCCAGAACAAAATATACCCTGTTACGGACAGATTTTTACTAGGCCTGCAACTGCTGGAACACCAGATTTAGGGTTTTGCTATTTTGGCAATTGAATTTAACCCCAGAACAAAATATATGTTTTGCAGGACACTATTATACTTTGCCAGCCATTGCTGGGACACCAGATTCAGGGTATTACTATTTTGGCAATTGAATTTCACCCCAGAACAAAATATTTGTCTTGCCGGGACACTATTATACTTTGCCAGCCACTGCTGGGACACCAGAATCCGGGTATTGCTATTTTGGCAATTGAATTTCACCCCAGAACAAAATATATGTTTTGCCGATCATTATTATACTTTGCCAGCCACTGCTGGGACACCAGATTCAGGGTATTGCTTTTTTGGCAATTGAATTTCACCCCAGAACAAAATATTTGTTTTGTCGGACACTATTATACTTTGCCAGCCACTGCTGGGACACCAGATTCAGGGTATTGCTATTTTGGCAATTGAATGTAACCCCATAACAAAATATATGTTTTGCCGGACACGATTATAGTTTGCCAGCAACTTCCGATTCAGGGTATTGCTATTTTGGTAACTGAATTTACCCCCAGAACAAAATTTACCCTGTTACGGACAGATTTTTACTAGGCCTTCAACTGCTGGAACACCAGATTCAGGGTATTTCTATTTTGGCAATTGAATTTAACCCCAGAACTAAATATATGTTTTGCCAGACACTATTATACTTTGCCAGCCACTGCTGGGACACCAGATTCAGGGTATTGCTATTTTGGCAATTGAATTTCACCCCAGAACAAAATATACCCTGTTACGGACACTATTATACTTTGCCATCCACTGCTGGGACACCAAATTCAGGGTATTACTATTTTGGCAATTGAATTTCACCACAGAACAAAATATTTGTTTTGTTGGACACTATTATACTTTGCCAGCCACTACTGGGACACCAGATTCAGGGTATTGCTATTTTGGCAATTAATTTTCACCCCAGAACAAAATATATGTTTTGCCGGACACTATTATACTTTGCCAGCAACGTCTGGGATACCAGATTCCGGGTATTGCTATTTTTGGCAATTGAATTTCACCCCAGAACAAAATATATGTTTTGGGGGACACTATTATACTTTGCCAGCCACTGCTGGAACACCAGATTAAGGGTATTGCTATTTTGGCAATTGAATTTCACCCCAGAACAAAATATACACTGTTACGGACAGATTTTTACTAGGCCTGCAACTGCTGGAACACCAGATTTCAGGGTATTGCTATTTTGGCAATTGAATTTATCCCCAAAACAAAATATATGTTTTGCCAGACACTATTATACTTTGCCAGCCACTGCTGGGACACCAGATTCCGGGTATTGCTATTTCGGCAATTGAATTTCACCCCAGAAAAAAACATATGTTTTGCCGGACATTATTATACTTTGACAGCCACTGCTGGGACACCAGATTCAGGGTATTGCTATTTTGGCAATTGAATTTCACCCCAGAACAAAATATACCCTGTTACGGACAGATTTTTACTAGGCCTTCAACTGATGGAACACCAGATTCAGGGTATTGCTATTTTGGCAATTGAATTTAACCCCAGAACAAAATATATGTTTTGCCAGACACTATTATACTTTGCCAGCCACTGCTGGGACACCAGATTCAGGGTATTACTATTTTGGCAATTGAATTTCACCCGAGAACCAAATATTTGTTTTGTCGGACACTATTATACTTTGCCAGCCACTGCTGCTACACCAGATACCGAGTATTGCTATTTTGGCAAATGAATTTCACCCCAGAACAAAATATATGTTTTGCCGGACATTATTATACTTTGACAGCCACTGCTGGGACACCAGATTCAGGGTATTGCTTTTTGGCAATTGAATTTCACCCCAGAACAAAATATACACTGTTACAGACAGATTTTTACTAGACCTGCAACTGCTGGAACACCAGATTCAGGGTATTTCTATTTTGGCAATTGAATTTCACCCCAGAACAAAATATATGTTTTGCCAGACACTATTATACTTTGCCAGCCACTGCTGGGACACGAGATTCAGGGTATTACTATTTTGGCAATTGAATTTCACCCCAGAACAAAATATTTGTTTTGTCGGACACTATTATACTTTGCCAGCCACTGCTGGGACACCAGATTCAGGGTATTGCTATTTTGGCAAGTGAATGTAACCCCAGAACAAAATATATGTTTTGCCGGACATTATTATACTTTGCCAGCCATTGCTGGGATACCAGATTCAGGGTATTACTATTTTGGCAATTGAATTTCACCCCAGAACAAAATATTTGTCTTGCCGTACACTATTATACTTTGCCAGCCACTGCTGGGACACGAGATTCAGGGTATTGCTATTTTGGCAAATGAATTTCACCCCAGAACAAAATATATGTTTTGCCGGACATTATTATACTTTGACAGCCACTGCTGGGACACCAGATTCAGGGTATTGCTTTTTGGCAATTGAATTTCACCCCAGAAAAAAATATACCCTGTTACAGACAGATTTTTACTAGGCCTGCAATTGCTGGAACACCAGATTCAGGGTATTGCTATTTTGGCAATTGAATTTCACCCCAGAACAAAATATATGTTTTGCCAGACACTATTATACTTTGCCAGGCACTGCTGGGACACGAGATTCAGGGTATTACTATTTTGGCAATTGAATTTCACCCCAGAACAAAATATTTGTTTTGTCGGACACTATTATACTTTGCCAGCCACTGCTGGGACACCAGATTCAGGGTATTGCTATTTTGGCAAGTGAATTTCACCCCAGAACAAAATATATGTTTTTCCGGACACGATTATAGTTTGCCAGCAACTTCTGATTCAGGGCATTGCTATTTTGGCAACTGAATTTCACCCCAGAACAAAATTTACGCTGTTACGGACAGATTTTTACTAGGCCTTCAACTGATGGAACACCAGATTCAGGATATTTCTATTTTGGCAATTGAATTTAACCCCAGAACTAAATATATGTTTTGCCAGACAC
>JAKVIS010005375.1:0-12184 GCA_033119425.1 Bufotes viridis | reverse complement strand
AAAAAGCAATAAAGAAATTGTATGTAACCTCAAAATTGTGCCAATGAAAACAAAAAATCGAGCCCTTACCCAAAATGGCGACACAAAAACATGATTTTTTTTTCAAACATGTTGTCATTATGTAAAAGTAGCAAAACTTAAAATAAAAAAGGTAATTTTTCCCTTCTGAACCCTGCAGTGTACCCAAACATCAGTTTAAGTCCACATTTCTGGCATTTCTGTAACCAGTTGAACCAGCCGAACAATTTAAGGAGCCTGATGTGAGTTTCAGATGGCACAAGCTGGGCAGGGCCGGATTAACATAGGGGCAGATGGAGCTGCTGCTCCAGGCCCCTGTGTGAAGATAGGCCCAGCCCCAGCCGCCCAGAAAAAAAGTTTCTTTTAATTTTATATAATGCTGTAAGAACCAGCGCGCTGCGGGCGGGGCCGGCGTGTGCCTCATATCCATCCCCGCTGCCCCGCTGGCTCATAATATTTACCCGGCCCGGGTCACATGATAATTGGGGGCGTGGCAAGACGAGTGGCTCCGCAGGCACTGTCTCTCACAGCAGCAGCCTGAGCCAGAGAGAGGCCCACGTGACTGCCTGCTGCTGCCTGTCTGCTGTGTGTCGGAGTCCTGAGAGGCAGAGCTGAGACTGTGAGTGTGACTCTGAGTTGCTTGTAGCAGGTGGGGTGGGTTCCGTTGGTGGGGGTGTATTGGCTGACAAGACAAGCCTGACATGATGGGGGTATTGGCTGACATGCTGGACATGCTAGGAGGGGGTGATATTGGCTGACATGCTGGACATGATTGGGGTGGGTGATATTGGCTGACATGCTGGACATGATTGGGGGTGATATTGGCTGACATGCTGGACATGATTGGGGGTGATATTGGCTGACATGCTGGACATGATTGGGGGGGTGATATTGGCTGACATGCTGGACATGATGGGGGGTTGGTATTGGCTGAAAAGACAAGCCTGACATGATGTGGGGGGTATTGGCTGACAAGACAAGCCTGACATGATGGGGGTGGGTATTGGCTGACATGCTGAACATGTTGGGGGGGCGTGATTTTGGCTGACAAGCCTGACATGCTGGACATGATGGGGGGGTGATATTGGCTGACATGCTGGACATGATGGGGGTGATATTGGCTGACATGCTGGACATGATGGGGGAGGTGATATTAGCTGACATGCTGGACATGATGGGGTGCAGCAGGCAGCATTTGACATGATGGACATGATGGGGAAGGGGTTGGGGCAGCTGCAGCAGGCAGCATTTGACATGCGGGGGTTGGGAGCAGCAGGCAGCATTTGACATGCTGGGGGTTAGGAGCAGCAGGCAGCATTTGACACGATGGTTGACATGATGGGGGGGGTTTGGGGGCAGCATGATTTGACATGATGGACTGGGTCTGGGAGGGAGTCTGTGCCATTGGGTGAGGGGGTTGTGAAAAAATTTGCATAACATCAATGGGGGAGGCATCTGACATGATGGACTGGGTCTAGGAAGTGGGGAGGAGTCTGTCCGTGCCATTGGGGGAAGGGGATGTGAAAAATTAGCACTAATTTAATGGGGGGCTGACATGATGGATCATTGACTGGGAGAGTGGGGACAAGTCTGTGCCATAGGGAGGAGATGTCACATGTGCAATTAGCAGTACTGCATTAATGTTTGGGGGTCAATGATGGACTGGGGACAAGTCTGTGCCATGGAGGTGGAGAAATGAGGGGAGGGTGCAATTAACAGTACTACATTAATGAGGGGGTCTCACATGATGGTCTGGGGACAAGTCTGTGACATGGATGGGGAGAAATGAGGGGGGTGGGCAATTAGCAGTACTACATTAATGGGCGGGGATGACATGATGGATTGGGGACAATAGGCCACCTTGCTGGAGTCACCTGACGGCCGCCCTGCAGCCACAACCCTTTAAAAGGACCAGACCTGACTGTCCGATGATGACAGGGCCAGCGCTGCAAGGAGTAATCTCCCAGGCCGGCCCTTTACAAAACTCACCAGGACAGTGACAGGTCAGGTGACAGGTCAGCTGTGTGCGCCGCACTGCGTCGTCATATCAGACTCCTACCCTGGGCCCTGCACCTTCTCTAAACGTAAATGAAAGGCAGCTGCTGTGCGCTGGATGTTCAAAATTCTTTCTGCTTGCAGTTAAGTGCGGTGCTGCCACCTGCCGGGTCGCGCTCAGCAGCCTTCAGTTCAGTGACATAGAATACTCCCCAGAAAACAACTCATAGAGCGGTAAGTCTCACGGTCACCTATTGTACATATGTCATTGGGTAAGGACCTACTTATTGGGGCCTTGGGGGATTATCGGATCGTTAATGCAGGCTTTTCCTACCTGCCTGTTCAATGGGGGGTTAACTTACTATGTGATTATCTACCTACTGTATGGGGGCACAAGGGAGTGCTATTACCATTTTGGACACTTATAGATGGGGTGTTTGTATAGAGATGCTAAGGGTGCTGGAAAACTGCTGTTTCTAAAATGTTTGCCTTCCAATTCTACAGAATCACGTATCGGCATAGTGATCATCATCTGAGCAAGATGGAAAAGAAATGAAAAGAGGATGACTCTGATCAGAGAAGACGCCACCCGTGAGTCCAAACCTTTCCCAATGTGGGAGCTTTACATATAGCATTTTTGCAACATGTATGCAAAAATTTGTGTTTTTGAGAGCGATTTATGGAACATTGCTAATCATTATCATTAATCAAGATGCTTACATTTCTACATGCAGTTTTGCAAATGTGTTTTATTGGGTATAAACCCATTTCACAACACCATGTTTCATATAGCATGCTACTGTGTATAATTAATGATCTCCAAATAGATTATAAAATCATGAAAATCGTGCACTGGGCCCACCAATGTGTAAAAATTGAGTATTGTTCAATATTGGGCCCTGTATATAAGAAGGACATGGCTGAACGGGAGCGGGTGCAGAGGAGGGCGATCAAGGTAATTAATGGTATGGTGGGGATAACAATGTCACATTCTGGGCCCCCAGAAGTGTTTTTTTTTTTTTTTTTAATTAAGCTAAATAAAGGCTAATTCAGCTCTGCTGGTGATTTCATATGCATAAAACATATGACAGATGCACGTTATTTGCGTTATAAAAAAATTGCTCTGCGTTGTGTTTTCATTTTCTAAAAAAAGGCCCATTAAAATCTTCAGCACCAGGCCCATGATGCTCTTAATCCGGCTCTGAAGCTGGGCACAACATATTGGGGGCTAAAATGCCATAGCTTTGAAAATTAGCAATTTTCATCTTGCGCGGTCTGCTGCGCATTAATTTCTGTAAAATACCTTTGGTGTCAAAATGCTCATTCCACTGATGAGTGTATTTCCCAAAATGAGTTTTTTTATTGGGGGGGGGGGGTTTACTGTAGAGGTACCTTAGGGGCTCTGCAAATGTGATATAGTGCCCAAAACCATTCAAGCAAAATCCGCGCTTCAAAAGCCAAATGACTAATAAATTCTGTGAGGGGTGTGGTTTCCAAAATGGCGTCACTTCTTGGAAGTTACTTTTCTTTAAAAAAATTTCAACTCAGAGCCTCTGCAGTTGTCGTCCAGTGCAGTATAAATCACCAAACTAGTTCTTAAATGCACATGTTTTTTCTCTTCTGAACCCTGCAGTTTATGAACACATAGGCTACATGCACATGACAGTTAAAAATGGCCATGTGACGGCTGTTCAAATAACGTCCGTCACAGCCATTTTTAGCACCAGTGAAAGTCTATGCTGATGTTCACATGGCCACTTTTTAACGGCTAGTGTAGTGGCCATCAAAAAATAGGACATGTCCTATTTTTGGCCATTTTTACGGCCAGACGGACTCCATTGAAATCAATGGAACCATTTTTAACAGCCACTTAGGCAGGAGTGCACCTGCCTAATAGCTGTTAAAAATGAGTGAGCTAGAACAATATAAAAGAAAAAACTCATCCACTTGCATGCGCAGTGGCAGTTACTCCTCTCTCGATTAAAACGGAACGGCGCTCAGCGTGATGATGTAGCGCATGGTGACATCATCACGTTGAGTGCATGTCCTTCGGCAGGTCCTTTTCATTCAAGAGAGGAGCAACTGCCTCTGTGCGTGAAAGTGGATGCGGTATGTTTATTTGGTTTATATGTTTTGCTTAAGCAAAACATTACAATTGGGGGCCACTATGGGGGACATTACTAATGCGGGGGGCCACTATGGAAGACATCATTACTGCTGGGGCCGCTATGAGGGACATTATTACAAATGAGGGCCACTCTGAGGGACAGTATTACTTCTGTGGGCCATTATGGGGGACATTATGTATTAGGCCTGCACAATATATCGCCAAAGCATTCGGTATCGCGATAAATCGCCATATCGCAATTGCCAATTAGCCGACCCAAAAATGCTGCAGTTATATTACCGTATTTTTTGCTTTATAAGACGCACTTTTTTCTCCCCAAAAGTGGGAGGAAAATGGCAGTGCGTCTTATAAACTGATGTTTGACTTTTTACGTGGCTGACACTGAGGTACGCGGGCCGCTAAGCTGCAGAGCGCGGCCGGCGATACATCAGTTACAGTGCGGGGAGGGAGGAGGGGCTGGAGGCAAGTCGTTATTTTAATGAACACATCTTCTTATATCTATTTTATTTTATTTATCTGTTCTGTGCAGTGCTATTAAGAAAATGGCAAGTTTTGTATTTTGTACTCTTGCAGTAATGCAAATATGTTATTTAACCCCTTAAGGACTCAGCCCTATTTCACCCTAAGGACCCGGCCATTTTTTGCAAATCTGACCAGTGTCACTTTATGTGGTGATAACTTTAAAACGCTTTTTCTTATCCAGGCCATTCTGAGATTGTTTTTTCATCACATATTGTACTTCATAACAGTGGTAAAATAAAGTCGAAAAATTTCATTTTTATTTATAAAAAAATACAAAATTTACCAAAAATTTTGAAAAATTAGCAATTTTCCAAGTTTCAATTTCTCTACTTCTATAATACATAGTAATACCACCAAAAAAAGTTATTGATTTATATTCCCCACATGTCTACTTCATGTATCGATCATTTTGGGAATGCTATTTCATTTTTTGGGGACGTTACAAGGCTTAGAAGTTTAGAAGAAAATCTTGAAATTTTTCTGAAATTTTCAAAAACCCACTTTTTAGGGACCAGTTCAGGTCTGAAGTCACTTTGTGAGGCTTACATAATAGAAACCACCCAAAAATTACCCCATTCTATAAACTACACCCCTCAAGGTATTCAAAACTGATTTTACAAACGTAATTAACCCTTTAGGTTTTCCACAAGAGTTAATGGCAAATGGAGATAAAATTTCAGAATTTCGATTTTTTGAAAAATTTTCCATTTCAATCTATTTTTTCCAGTAACAAAGCAAGGGTTAATATTTATTCCCCCGATTCTGTAGTTTGCACGAACACCCAATATGTGGTCGTAAACTGCTGTATGGCCAAACTGCAGGGCGCAGAAGGAAGAGAACGCCATATGGTTTTTGGAAGGTGCATTTTGCTGGACTGGTTTTTTGACACCATGTCCCATTTGAAGCCCCCCGATGCCCCCCTAAAGTAGAAACTCCATAAAAGTGACTCCATCTAAGAAACTACACCCTTCAAGGTATTCAAAACCAGTTTTACAAACTTTGTTAACCCTTTAGGTGTTCCACAAGAGTTATTGGCAAATGGAGATGAAGTTTCAGAATTTCAATTTTTTGTTACCTTGTCTCAAAAAAAGTGTAATATAGAGCAAACAAAAATCATATTTACCCTAAAATAGTACCAACAAAACTGACACCTTAACCCGTAGTTTCTAAAATGGGGTCAATTTTTTGGAGTTTCTACTGTAGGGGTGCATCAGGGGGGCTTTAAATGGGACATAGTGTCTAAAATCCAGTCCAGCAAAATCTGCCTTTCAAAAACCATATGGCGTTCCCTTCCTTCTACGCCCTGCCGTTTGGCCATACAGCAGTTTACGACCACATATGGGGTGTTTGTGCAAACAAGAGAATCAGGGCAATAAATATTGAGTTTTGTTTGTCTGTTAACCCTTGCTTTGTTACTGGAAAAATGGATTAAAATGGAAAATTTGCAAAAAAATTGCTGTTTTGGGACCGTTTTTATTTTTTGCTATTTACATTGTTGAAGTGACAGGTTAGATTGTGTGCTATTTCTATAGAGCAGGTTGTAACGGACGTGAAAATACCAAATATAACTACTTTTTAGGGGTTTTTGTTTCAGTTTTACATAATTAAGCATTTTTGAAAAAAATTATTTTTTAGTGTCTCCACATTCTGAAAGCCATAGTTTATTTTTTATTTTTTGGGCGACTGTCTTATGTAGGGGCTCATTTTTAGCGGGATGAGATGGCGGTTTGATTGGCACTATCTTGGCGTGCATATGACATTTTGGTCGCTTGCTATTACACTTTTTGTGATGTAAGGTGACAAAAATGGCTTTTGACACCGTATTTATTATTATTTTTTTGATGTGTTCAACTGAGGGGTTAGGTCATGTGTTATTTTTATAGAGCAGGTTGTGACGAACGCGGCAATACCTAATATGTATACTTTTTATTTATTTATATAAGTTTTACACAATAATATCATTTTTTAAAACAAAAATAAATCATGTTTTAGTGTCTCCACAGTTTGAGAGCCATATTTTTTTTTTTTTTTTTGGGGCGATTGTCCTATGTAGGGGCTCATTTTTTGCGGGATGAGGTGGCGGTTAGATTGACACTATTTGGGGGGTCATATGAATATTTGATCGCTTGCTATTACACTTTTTGTGATGTAAGGTGACAAAAAATGGCTTTTGACAAAGTTTTTATTAAATTTTTTTACAGTTTTTACTTGATGGGTTAGGTCAGGTGATATTTTTATAGAGCAGATTCTTACGGACGTGGAGATACCCAATATGTCTACTTTTTGTTTTTTTTATACATTTAACACTAAAAGCATTTTTGAAACAAAAAAATCTGAGAATCATAGTTTTTATTTTTGGCCAATTGTTTTAGGTAGGGGCTCATTTTTTGCGGGGTGAGATGGCGGTTTGATTGGTACTATTTTGGGAGGCATACACTTTTTTGATCGCTTTGTATTGCACTTTTAGTGATGTAAGTTGCCAAAAAATGGCTTATTTACACCATTTTGGTTTTTTTTTATGGCGTTCACCTGACGAGTTCAGTCATGTGATATTTTTATAGAGCAGATTTTTACGGACGCGCGATACCTAATATGTGTAGTGTATTTTATTTTTTAATTTTTATTCAGTGATATGTTTTTTTCATTTTTACTTTTTTTCACTTTTTACATTTGTTTTGACCCAGACCCACTTGGTTCTGGAAAGATCCAGTGGATCTGGTGTCTAGTATAATACAGTACAGTGCACTATATAGTGCACTGTGCTGTATTTGTACTTTGCAAAGTCTGAATAGACCTTTAGCAGGTCTATTCAGACTTTCAGCACCTGGAAACAGGACGCTCTGAAAGCGTCCTGTCTCCATGGCAACCATCACCCGCTGCCATAAGAGGGCAGCGGGTGATTGAAGCAGAGGGAGTGGAGCCCCTCCCTCTGGGATCCCATCCTGTTGGGGGCTGCAAGGCACAGCAGCCCCCGATGGGAGAGGAGGGAGCTCCTCCATGTTAACCCTTCCATATCGCGGTCCGTACGGACCGCGGTACGGAAGGGTTAAACGGCTGGCATCTGATCAAGCACAGATGCCAGCCATTTCTATCAGAGTGTCAGCAATGTGCTGACACTCTGATAGACCCACTAGACACCAGGGAAACATTACAGAGGAGGCGGGCGGGGGATCGCAATCGCGATCCCGCCCGCCTCCCGCACCGCCTCCCGCCACCCGCAACCACCCCCCTGTACTCCCGCAGCCACAATATGATTGGGGGCTGCAGGGGGGGTTAAAAATAAACAGTTTTGGGGCATTAACCCTCTGATCCCCGCTGTCATAGACCGCGGGGATCAGAGATCGCATATGCGCTGCAAACCGCAGGTCTGAATTGACCTGCGGTTTGCAGCTGATCACCGATATGGGGGTCACAAGACCCCCTGGGCATTGTAACTAGGTACCTGCTGAATGATTTCAGCAGGTACCTTGTTCCGATCACTGCCGGCTGAGCAGCAGTGATCGGAACTACTCATGACGTACCTGTACGTCATGGGTCCTTAAGGACTCTGGAACCATGACATACTGGTACGTCATGCGTCCTTAAGGGGTTAATTTAGTAAAAGATGTTTTATTTTGAAAAACACTGTGCATTTCAGTTCTTGAAAAGTGCCTTGAAAATTCAAGCAAATAGACCTCTAGCACAATTCCATTAAAATATCGCATTGCATATCATTATCGCAATTTTTAGGGCCCTAATCGCAATCGCACAAAATTCCCATATCGTGCAGCCCTATTATGTATACTGAGGGCACTGCAGGGGTTGGGATCTTTATTTTAAAAAAAAGCCCCTGAAATTTTTAATGGCCATGAAAGACTGATGGAAAACGGCCATTAAAAACGGACCGACAGACAGAAAATTGAAGCAAAAATGCTTGAAAATGGCCATGAAAAAAACTGACAGTGTGCAGACTTTTATTTTTTACTGTCCTGTGCATGTAGCCATAGGGGGTGTCGTCATAGTCCGGAAAAAAATGTAACAAAATGCTTTTTCTCTTATTATGACCTGTGAAAATAAATCATTTGAGGCTAAAACTACACATAATTGAAATACAATATTTTTAATTTTGTATTTCCCAAATGTAGAAAATTCTTTGAATCACTTGTGCGGTCAAGCCAATCACCATACCCCTAAGTGAATTTCTTGAAAAGTTTTGTTTCTAAAATAGGGTAACTTTTTCGGGTTTACACTGGTACAGTCAGGATTAGAGATGAGCAAATTTCATATTTAGAAATTTGTTCACACTTTGTTTGTAAAAGGTGAATTGCCTTATAGATTCCGTTACCACGGACCATAACGTAATTCTATAACGGAATGCCTTTAGAGTCCTCCCCTGCATAACGTAAATGGGACAGATCCATTTTGCAGCCCTTAGACTTCTATTATGACAGAATAAATAACATAATGCAGGTATTCTGTTATGCATTCCGTCATAGAATTGTGTTATGCTCCGTGGTAACGGAATCCATAACGCAATTCACCTTTTACCAACAAATGAAGTGTAAACGAATTTCATAAGCGGATATTCGCTCATCTCTAGTCAGGATCTCTGAAAATGTGGCATGGCATCCGAGAACCATTCCAGTGAAATCTGACCTCTAAAAGCCAAATAGTGCTCCTTCCTTTCTGAGCTCTGCAGTGTGCCTACACAGCTGTTTGCAACCACATTTGGGGTGTTGCTGTATTCAGGAGAAAATGGCAACCTGTTTTGTGTTGATTTTTTTTTCTCCTGTTACCCATTGTGAAAATGAAAAATGTGGGGCTAAAAAAAGCCAGCCTCAGATAGTAGCATGGTACAGAGGATCAGACAGGCTCAGGGTCAGACAGGTCCAGTAGTCGATGTGCAGGTTGCAGGCAAATAGAATGATTAAACAGGCTGGGTCAAACACAGGAGAACAGTTATTACTGATTAACTAAACGCTCAGGCAACTTTCTGAAAGAGGAAGCTGCTATTTAACCTTGTAACCCTGCACAGGGGCCGTTGTGGGAGGGAGGAAGCATGTGCCCCTAGAAGCATAAATGACAGGAAACAGCAGGCGCTCACCCTATGAGACGCCAGCATGGAATTGAGCACAGAAGCAGTGTGGCTGGAGGACGCGTCTGCAGAGACAACAGTGGGGCAGCGAGGCAGGAGATGCTGGGGATATGACAGGTGAGACAGCGAGAGGTATGGCAGAAGGCCCAGTGCTGTCTTCCTTCTCTCTTCCTGTCCACTGCTGCACTGCGCGCGCCGTCTCCCCGTACAGCTGATCGGCAGGGGTGCCGGGTGTCAGACTCCCGCCGATCAGATATTGATGAACTATCCTGAGGATAGGTCATCAATATTAAAAAGCCCAGACAACCCCTTTAAGGGTCCAGGTATCTGCACAAGCTGCTCGGTTTTAGCAGACGCAGCCCAGCTCTGCATTGAGGCTGTACACTCCTGTACAACCTCTTTGGGGTATGTATTAAATGACGGATTTTAATAGGGGCATTTGGGTCAGCAGCCCCGGACCCGACATCTCTCTACGGACCAACGCCACCCAAAATGCCCACAGTGAAGAATACATTCAGCAGCTCTAAGTGCTGCAATGTCCCACTAAACTGCATGGTGGCCGCACTGCTTCTATTCACAGCTAGTGCAGGCCCGCTCTCCTCTGCAGTCCCTGACTTTTCTGAAGTCCTAGGAAAGAGGAGGGCACGACAGCTTTGAGCAGGAGACTGCAGTTACCATGATCTGACTCACATAATCTGTACAGATAATGTAGATGTCACCTGCAGTCCTATGTACCACCCCACATAACACAGTGATAATCTTCTGAGTGCAGATTATGTAGTATATTTTCCCCACAGTCCAATGTAACACCCCACATAACACAATGATTCACTGTGTTATGTGGGGTGTTACATAGCACTGCAGGTAACATCTACTACATTATCTGTTCTCAGAGAATTATCACTGTGTTATCTGTGGTGTTACATAGGACTGCAGGTGACATCTACATTATCTTTACTCAGAGACTCTGAGTACAAATAACGTAGTAGATGTCACCTGCGGTCCTGTCTAACACCCCAGATAACAGAGTGATAACTTTCTGAGTACAGATAATGTAGTAGATAGTACCTGCAGTCCTATGTAACAGTACAGATAAAATAAGGTAAAGGGGTTCTCCAAGATTTACATATCGATTGCCGACTGGTCTGAATCCTGGCACCCTTGTCGATCAGCTGTTTGAGGAGACTGCGGTATTCCAGTGAGCGCCGTGGCCTCCTCCCTGCTTAGCAAAGCACAGCGCTGTCCATTTGATAGCGCTGTGCTTGGTATTGCAGCTCAGCCCCATTCACTTGGAAGGGACTTAGCTGTATCTGGGCCACGTAACTGATGAATATGATGTCACATGGCCTAGAAGGCGGCTGCAGCACTCATGGAGCACCGCAGTAGGCGGAAGAGGGGATGTCAGGGGAAAAAAGAAGGAGGGGGTCTGTGCTAGGTTAATAAGCTACGCTAAGAATTTAGCCCCAGTTACAGGAGAAATCAGCAATAAAATAAAAATGACCCCCAAAGATCTTCATGAATTTAAAAGGGACGGGGGTGGGGGATGGATGGCTGTTTGGGGACAAAGTGTAAATTTTTTTTTTTTTTAAGACAAAATTTGCTAGCTCTGTTCCTGGTGAACTTTACTTTTGCACCCCCTATATCACAATGACCATTGTTGAAATGGACGTGCAGCGGTTTTTGTCTGTCCAAATAGCGGACAGATCTCCACCAGATCCCAATATAGTCAATGGGGCTGGCAGGCACTGCCGGAACTAATAACGCTGTAACACTGCTTGCTGACCGCAGATGTTCCCCTACTTACCGCGGTGGTCCTAGGCTCTGTGTTCGGCAGTGAGCCTTGTGCACAGCATGCTTTCCAGCCGGTTCCCTGTAGCAATTCCTTAAGGGCCAGCGTGTGTCACTTCCTGTGATTTATGAGTTTAGCACATGTTACCATGCTGAATTATCCTAGCCCTCTTGTGTTCGTGTGTACCTGACCCGTTTGATCCTTGTCTGCTCTGTCTCGACTTCCCTGTTGCTCACCCGGATTGCCTGACCTGTACCTATGCCGCCTGCCCTGACCCATTGCTTGTTTGAGTTTGCCTCTTCCTTATCCTTCAGTCCTGCACTGTTGCTCCTAGTTACGACTCGGCCTGCTAACTACGACTGTACCTCTGGTACCTTCTGCTGGTACCCCCTACTCCGCCTGGACCAGCTGCCTCGTGTGCCCATCCTCCTCAAGAGGTAGCGGCCTGGTGTTCCCTTGGAAAGTCTATCCCCACCATCAGGTCTACTTTGAAGAACGTGGGGTCCACATAGACAATGCTCTTAGAGGAGATTGGTGACATGGTACACAGGGTTCATACCCGCTGGTTTGTGACAAATGCCAGTGTAAAACTAGCCTTAGACAGGTTAAAATGGAGAGAATTGTGTTCTCTCACATGTATTTATATTTCCTATGTACG
>JAKVIS010005374.1:0-12177 GCA_033119425.1 Bufotes viridis | reverse complement strand
CGGGCTAGTCACAGAGCCGCCAACGAGGATTTCGCCATCATCGCACACCACTCAGGTCAGGGGCTTGAGGCCCACCGGCAGCACCCACTGGCCGTGGCCTGTTGTCTGACAATACCCCAGCCACAACTCCTGCGCGTGTGGGCCTGCCCTCTGCACATAAGTGGAGTTTCCGAATGGCCTGCTGACGCTGGCCCCGGTCTGTGCTGAAGCTGGTGGCGAAGGTGCGTGGCTGACTGATGAGCTGGTGGAAGCAGTGAGGAGGAAGTCGAGGAGGAGGAGGGGCTACAGGAGGCAGAGAATGATGCCCTCGGCGCATCCTAGGCAGCTGGCTGCGACGTGCGCCGCGGAACTCTCCGCTCAGCCCAGCCGCCACTACATTTACTCCAGTAAGAGCAGTTAGAGAGAGAAGCTGCCCCTGGCCGTGCTTATCTGGTCCACTTATCTCGTGGTTAGGTGGACCTTGCTTTCACAATGGCGCTGCGCAGTGCACACTTGATTTTGGGACACTTGCATGTGCAGGGAAGGCAACGGCTGTCTTGGAGAAGTAGTGGCGGGCTGGGAACCACATAATCTAGAAGCCGGAATGACAGCATTTCAAAGGCCAGCAGTTTAGAAATGCTGGCAATTCAGGCCGCGGGCCCGAGGGTGACTAGGTGGGAACTTGCGCCTCCTCTCAAAGGTTTGAGAGATGGAGGAGCTGAACGCTGCCGTGCGTGAAGCAGTGAGACGCGAGTGACGGTGGTGGTGGTGGTGCTCGGTGGCACATCCCTCTGCCTGCTGCTCCTCGGCAGGTGGCAACATCTCATCCTCGAGGCGGAAGCCAAGGCAGAACGAGCTGGTAGAGGGAGCAGGGGGAGCCTGATGCGGTTCCTTGTTTTTAATCCACTTAAGCCCCCTAGCTGAAACACTTTAATGACTAGGCCACTTGGAGCGATTCCAGCGCCGACTACTGCACACTGTGTGTAGTCTCGCCATACAACTTACCACACAAATGAATTCCACCTCCTTTCTTCTCTCACTAATGTGAGCTTTCATCTGGTGCCATTTTTTATTGTTAAGCTAAATATTTTTACTTCTTTTGCTATTAATCACAAATTAACGATTTTTCAACAAAAAGACATTTTTCACTTTCTCTGTCAAGCAAAATTTTCAAAGAAAACTACTTTTCAATATAAATTTTTCTCTAAATTTATTGTACGCATGTCTTTGAGTAAAAATGCAGTAAGTGTATATTTATTGGTTTGGCGCAAATTTATAGCGGCTGATAAACTATGGTGCAAAAAGCGGACTTCTGCACTTCTGACTCTCTCTGAGCACCTATCATGTTTCCTGGAGTGCACTACAATGCCCAGACAGTAGGAAACACTTCTACGGTCGATCGACTACCATTCGGAAAGTAGACACCTTCCAAGGCATCTCGCTGATGGGCACAGAGAGTTCATGGAAGTTTTTATTTTTGGGCCACAAGTGAGCGGAAATTAAATTTTATTTTATTTTTTTACAAATTCTCATATTCCGAACTAACTTGGTGAGCAAAATATGAACTCTACATAAACTCACCATGCCCCTCACAGAATACCTCCGGGGTGCCTTCTTTCCAAAAATGGGGTCACTTGTGGGTAATTCGTCCCGGCATTTTAGGGCCCCCTGCTGGGGAGAATCTAAATGCGTAAGTGTCGTGCCTGTGAGGTCCTAAAGTACTCATTGACTCGGCCCCTTGCGCATTTAAGCCGCGTAAAAAAACTGGCACACATGGTATCGCAGACTCGGAGAAGTAGGGCATCGTAGCTCGGGGCAAGCTTTACATATACCCATACTCTTGTAGAACAACATCCGGTAAATCTCAGCAACTTCTTCCCCACTTTTTGCTACAAAGCTGTCCATTTACCGAGATATTTCTTTCCACTCCAGCATGGGTATATGTAAAATACACCTCAAAACACATTGCCCTGCCTCTCCTGAGTACGGGCGATGCTATATGTGTGACAGTTTTGCAGCCAGATAGCGCAAAGGGGCCCTAAACCAATGAGTACCTTTAGGATTTCACAGGACATTTTACGATTTGATTCCAAACTACTTCTCTCATTTAGGGTCCTTAGAAATGCCAGGGCAGTAAAATACCACAATGAGTACCCTATTTCTGGAAAGAAGACACCCTAAGGTATTCATGATGGGCATAGGGTGAGTTCATGGAAGTTTTTATTTTTGTGCACGGGTTAGTGTAAATTGATTTTTTTTTACAAAGTCTCATATTCCACTAACTCGCATAAAAATAAACTTTTACATGAACTCACCATACCCCTCACAGAATACCTTGGGGTGTCTTCTTCAAATGGGGTCACTTGTGTGGTAGTTTTACTCATCCTACACTTTAGGCACTAGCTAACAGAGCAGTTTGAACCAAATGTAACAGTCTCCCAGAAACCTGGAGCTTGTGCTTCGCACCTGGCTGCAGGCACACACTGTGTCGTCAGAGCTGGAGATGTAGCAATGTGCTTGAGTGTATTTTTACATATACCACACTTTTGTGAAAATATCTGGCAAATCACAACCTTTTCCATTTTTTATACAAAGTTGTCCATTTACCAGATATTTCACTCAACAGCATGGGTATATGTAAAATACACCACAAAACACATCGCCTCTACTTCTCCCTGAGAGTACGGCGATACCACATGTGTGCCACTTTTTTGCAACCTAGCTGCGCAAGTAAGGCCCAAATTCCAATGAGTACTTTCAGGATTTCACAGAACATTTTTACGCATTTGGATTCTAAACTGCTTCTGACGTTTAGGTGCTCCCTAAAATGCCAGGATAGTAAAATACCACTATTGTGACCCTATTTTGGAAGAAGACACCCTAAGGTATTCACTGAGGGCAGTAGTTCATGGAAGTTTTTATTTTGGCAGCACGGTAGTGGAATTTGATTTTTTCTTTTTGGTTACAAAGTCTCATATTCCACTAACTTGTGACCAAAAATAAACTTTTACATGAACTCACTCATACCTCACAGAATACCTTGGGGTGTCTTCTTCCAAAATGGGGTCACTAGGCAATTGTACTGCCCTTGTCATTTTTAGGGGTTCCCTAAAGCCGCGAGAATCCAAAATGCTGCAAAATGCCCTGTGAAAAATCCCAGCAGGTACCCACATTGGACTGCGGTCCCTGCGCACCTAAGCCGCAAGTCACACATTTGCATCGCCGTACTGGAGCAGTCTAGGGCACTGTGGCTTTGGGGTGTATTTGGGTACATATGCTCCATACCGGGTGAGAGAGTATCTCTGTAAATTGACAACTTTGCATAAAAAAATGGAAAAAGTTGTGATTTACAGAGATATTTTCTCACTACACAGTATGGGTATATGTAAAAATACACCCCAAAACACATTGCCTCTACTTCTTCTGAGTACGGCGATACTAACATGTAGTGCCACTTTTTGCAGCAAAGATGCGCAAAGGGCCCTAATTCCACATGAGTACCTTTTAGGAGGGCACTTTTACGCATTTTCTTCTCACGCTTAGGGCCCCTAAAATGCGGTAGGTACAAACACTCCCACATGTGACCCCATTTAGGAAAGAAGACACCCAAGGTATTCCGTGAGGGGCATAGGCGAGTTCATAGAAGATTTTTTTTTTGGCACAAGTTAGTGGAATTTGATTTTTTTTGTTTTTCTCACAAAGTCTCCCTTTCCGCTAACTTATGACAAAAATTCAATCTTTCATGGACTCAATATGCCCTCAGCGGAATACCTTGGAGTGTCTTCTCCAAAATGGGGTCACATGTGAGGTTTTTGTACTGCCTTGGCATTTGAG
Organism: Bufotes viridis; assembly: GCA_033119425.1. Taxonomy (NCBI): domain Eukaryota; kingdom Metazoa; phylum Chordata; class Amphibia; order Anura; family Bufonidae; genus Bufotes; species Bufotes viridis. Next base: position 8,364 of record JAKVIS010005374.1, on the reverse strand, counting down.
GGTCTCCGCAATCATTACATGTATGGCCAGCATTAGGAGTTTCTGCTATTCTCCTTATATTGGAGCATACGGGTAATGAGATTTTTTTCCGCTCAGCCTCTGGGCTGAAAGAAAATGAACGGCACAGATTTCCTCATTCGCATCGATCGATGTGGATGAAAAATCTCTGCCAAAAATATGCAAGAAAAAAGAGGGCCTGGCGATTGCTAGGACATAGGGCTCCGCCTAAACATCCATACCCACTCAGTTCCTATGTCCTGGCAAACGTGATTTCTCCATTCACATCGATCAATCGATCGGTGTGGAGGAAGATCATCTTTGCCAGATTTTTGATACAAAGTGTTTGCCAAAGCATATGAACTCCAACACCTCTCCTCAGCTCAAATGCCAGGGCAAACGTACCTGTCCTGCAGAGGAGAAATCTCGTCTTGCAGCGCCGCATACACCGACTTCACGTGATCTTCTGACAGCAGCGCAATGCTCTCTCAGAATGCACATCAGTGCTGCGGCGCTTTCATCGGTTGGTCCGTTGGTCTGTTGGTAACCTGGAAAATAAAGAGGTGGTTAGGGGAAAAAAAAAAAAAAAGAAAGAAAAAACAGGCAGCAGGCACATGACTTGAACGTTGCAAACTTTATAAACATGAATAAAACCTGAACATGAAAAAACTGAACTTTTAAAACCTGAACTAACTCAAGATTTTATTTTTCTAGCTACCTGTTTATTTTTTTATTTTTTAACCATATCACTCTTATTTTTCCTTGCATGGAAACATCCTCCTTTCCCATGGGACAATGTGAAGCGCGTAAATCACACAGATGGGTGAGAAGTATACTATACACGCTATCCCAAGCGAAAGGAGAGGTTCTCTACTGCTTTCACACTTCCTGCAGCAGGCACAGCAGCACTGCACCCTATGTGTTAGGGCCCCCCAAAACCTAGCATCCTGGAGAGACCTCTCTGAGCCCGACTATAAAAACTACCCAGGTCGTGCATCTCCCTATCCTAAGTGTACCTGGGGCGTGGCATCAGAACACTCCCTGTGGCATAGGCAGGGCGGTCAGGACAGTCAGGACAGAGCCAACGGGTGTCACGCCTTATTCCACTCCTGCCACAGACATCGACATTTTCTCGGTGACGGTTGGGTTGAGGTACCAGAACGGCACTGGGGAAGTGCCGCCTGCGTAGACGGCTACACCACACTGGTGGATGGGGGCCACGGAACCTCCCTGGATACAGGAGGTTCTCGATGATCTCTTCCTGAGACCTGAGGAAGGATCCTGCCTCTCCCAGCCTTACTGGGCAGAGAACGCAAATCTGGCTATAGGCAGCCAATTGGACTGTATATCTATGGCATGACACCTTCTGACACCAGCGCTGCAAAAGCGCCGGGAAATTAAATACGGGCCAACATCTGGATCGCTGAAGCCCACCTCTCCATGTGAGAGATTATATAGTCGTGGGACGGAGAGGGCTTTTCAACGCACACTGGCTGCCCGCCCAACCAGAATTGTCAGTGTTTGCTGGGAATGGAGGAGAGCATGTAAACGCCACGCTTTGTCTCTCCACTTCACCGCGAGCAGTTCTTCGTGCTATACAGTGCAGCACTCTGCCCCCTGCAAGTCGGGTGGTAATCGAGCCGCTGGGAAGTTCCCGCGACTCCAGGGTCGCGCAGTGCCACAGCAGCCACGCAGTCTAGAACAAATGCTTGGAGAGGGCCACTTGTGTAAAAAGTTGTCCACGTAAAGATGGTACCCCTTGCCTGAATAAGGGGTGACACCAAGTCTCAGACTGTTCTTCCCACTGCTCCCCAGGTAGTCATGGCAACCGACCGGCTCCAGGGTCTGATCTTTCTCCTCATATCCGGATCCAATTTCCAGTGTGCAGCCTGTGGCCCTTTCACAGAGCTTTATACAATTTGACTCCATACCGGGGCACGCTGCTTGGGATGTGAAATTGCTCGAAGCCAAGGCGCCCGGTAAAATGTATTAGGGACTCGTCACGCAGAGGCTTTGTGCGGGGCATACAAACCTGCAAATTTCGGGCTGAAAATGGTCTATGAGGGGCCGACTTTGTGGGAGCCGGTCAAAAGCTGGGTGGCCTCTGGGACGGGAGGTGGTGGCTGTCTACCAAAGTGCAGGAAACGCAGGATGGTCTCAAAACGTGTCCTGGACATGGCAAGCAGAGAACATGGGTATTAGGATGAATTGGCTGTCGGACCAATATGAACGCAACTCATGTTTTTTGCAATCGCCCATGCTGAGTGAGTGGAAGGCCCAAAAGCCTCTAAAATCCGGGAATCTCTGGACTGGTTTCACCGGAAAGGCTGGGCACAAAGCTTTCCTGGTTAGCGGACAAAATTGTGGTGGTATACTGCGAGCTGTCTGCCACTACAGTCAAAGAGCTCCCTGCAGTGAAGAAACAGCTCAAAACCTTCAGCGCCGATCCGATCTTGGAGCCGCTCCCACCCGAATCCCCTGACTGGGCGGCGAAAGGGGGAACTAATGGTGCGGCTGAAGATGTGACCGCTAATCAGGATTTGGCCAGCACCTCAGGGACTCTAGGGCTCCACGGGCCCAGTCTCGCGCCGGGTGGCTGCGACAGGGAATTACCGCATCGCGCCAACTGCACTCAGCTTCCAACCGCCCTTCTGGCGCTCGCCACTTCATCATGTGTTACGGCAGTGCTGGTAGAAGTTGTCCAGGACGGCAGGCGCTGCTGCGTGGCGCCCCACCACGTAACCGGCAGCGCCCAGCCCCACTCTGCCGCCCCTTGGAGCGATCCTTGCGCCAGCCTCCGTGGTCCAGCGACACGGGCCGGGTACGCCTGGTGCTATCAGGGACCGGCTAACCTCCTCGGGTCCGAACTTTGAGAGCCAGAGGAGCCACTGCTGTCTTACAGGGCTGGTATTCTGACCCGCTTAGATTCGTCAGATGAGGGTTCCCACTCTCATCCGACTGGCTCAGAATCCTGCAGGCCTCTTCAGGAGGAATACCCCTTTGTTTGCCATTTGGGATACTAAATTTAGGGTATTCCCTGAGACTACCCAAGAAAAAGCAAGCCTGTCTTACAAATGGGAGTGTAGCGAAGAGACAGAAGTCGCCTGCATTGATAAAAAGATCAAACTGATTTTTATGACACAGCAGCGCCAGAAGGGATTTGTGCAGCAAATACAAAAATATATTTTTTTGTCACTGCGCATGGGCGGGAGGCGGGGCAGAACGCAGGTGTGGGGCGACTGATCAGGTCTGATCAAGCAAACACTGCGCTTGGGGTGGAGGGCGAACTAAGGTGACACTAATACACACATAGATCTGACTGTGACTAGCTCCTGACTCACTTACAGATACTGAGCAAAGCTATAAATGCTGACTAGCGCCACGCCAAACAGCGATCCAGTGACTGGCGAGAGCTGGGCCAGTCGCCAACGCCAACCACCTAGTCAGAGGCAGGCCGAAACTAAGCCAGCCTCAATAGTCAATCCAAGAAAAAAAAAAGTGACAGTCTCACAAAAGTGACAACTGATCACTTTTCACTCTCTACTATGTACTGACAGGGGGTGACTCACGTCAACTAGGTGATGGGGGAGATCAGGGCTCCAACATGCACTGATTGGTGCACTTACTTGGGGATCTCGTGCTGCCTGTGCTGGTCCAACCGATGAAAAGGGACCCAGCACATGGCACAGATCCCTTATAAACACATTTATTTGTAAATACACTGTAGATCACCATTTTCTATAGGTGATTTTAGGGATCACCAGCCTGCCAGCGATGATCATTATTGGCAGGCTGGTGACTCACCTCCCCGAGTCCAGCGGTGCGCCCCATGTGCTGCCCCACTGGATGGCTGTGAAGGTCTTCTCGCAAGTCTCGAGAGGACGCACGGATGTGTCCAGGAGGAATAAACCTGCCGCCGCCAGGACGCATCCGTGCATTCGGCGGTCGGGGACAGGTTAAGGTGTGTACTCCACTGCAGTTCATGCTTTGCATGTAGAACCCTGATCATGCAGGTGGTGCTCAGGTTAAGAACGTTAATGCCTCGCCTCAGGGTCTGATGGCACAGCGTGCAAATCACTCTGGTCTTGTCGTCAGCACATTGTGTGAAGAAGTGCCATGCCAGGGAACTCCTTGAAGATGCCTTTGGGGTGCTGGGTCCCTGTTGGCGCTGGCCAATAGCAGGTGAACTCTCTGGACGGCGGCTGTTCTGCTTTTGCCCCTGCTCCTCTTCTTTGGCTTTCTGCTGTTGTCTCGGGTCTCACCACTGCCTTCTTCCTCTGAACTATTTAAGTCAGCGGCACGACCTTCAGTCCATGTGGGGTCTAAGACTTCATCGCCCTCTGCATCGCCTTCCACCCAGTCTTCCTCCCTGACCTCCTCCTGTCTCAGTCTGCACACTGCAATAAGACGCGGCAGTGGGCACCAGTGTTTCGTCATCATCAGAGACTCGGTCACTCTGCTGTGGTGGTATTCCCATGTCCTCATCATCTGGATACATAAGTAAAGTGCCAGTGCATGGAATGTCTTCCACCGCTGGGGAAGGGCTAGTGGACGCCCTGGGAAACCGTGCGAGCAGAGTCTTCAAACAGAATAAGAGACTGCTGCATAACTTGAGGCTCAGCCAGTTTCCCTGATATGCATGGGGGTGATGTGACAGACTGATGGGCTTGGTTTTCAGGTGCCACTCTGTGCGCTTTCCGCAGAAGACTGGGTGGAAGACAATGTGGTGAACGTGCTGGAAGCACTGTCGGCCACCCAATCGACTAATGCCTGTACCTGCTCAGGCCTTACCATCCTCATAACGGCATTGGGCCCCACCAAATATCGCTGTAAATTCTGCCGGCTACTTGAGGGAGTTGGTTCACTACTTTGTGCGCCTGAGGCCGAACGTGCCACGCTCCTCTGCCAGCAACAGAGGCTCCACGGACACCACCACGACTCGTCCCGCCCCTTAATAGAATGTTTCCTCATTGTTGCGATTCAACTCGCACCACAATAAAATATATTATTTTTTAGCCCCAAAATTCCCACACTGGAAGATATAATTCCTTTTTCCGGTATTAATTACAAGAAAACTGCTGCAAATTGACACCAGAATTTTTAAAATGCTAGTTTTGGTACATAGATTCCCACACGGGAGATATAATTCCTTTTACAGGAGTAAAACGTGAGGCCTACTGTTTCTGGTCTAACTAACACCAGATTGATTAAATTGGCCTTTTTTCACCAAAATTACAACACTGGACAATGTAATGCCTTTTTCAGGTATTAATTACAAGAAGACTGCTGCTAATTGGACACCAGAATTTTTAAATGCTAGTTTGTGTACATAAATTCCCACACTGGAAGATATAATTCTTTTTCCGGTATTAATTACAAGAAAACTGCTGCAAATTGGACACCAGAATTTTAAAATGCTAGTTTTGGTACATAGATTCCCACACGGGAGATATAATTCCTTTTACAGGAGTAAAAACGTGAGGCCTACTGTTTCTGGTCTAACTAACACCAGATTGATTAAATTGGCCTTTTTCACCAAAATTACAACACTGACTAGATACGTTATGCTATTAATGACATGAGACTGCTGGTATTTCAGAACACCGGAATTTTTAAAATGCTAGTTTTGCTAGATAAATTTCCACACTGGGAGAAATATTGCCTAAGCCTTTTACAGTATTAATTACAACAGGAGTGCTTCTGCTGGTCTAACACCAGAATAATTTATTATTACGGTGAAAGCTTTTTAATTTATATTTCTGGCACATAAAAAAAAATATTTCTGGCTGACAGTATTGGACTTGGCTGTAGTGGCACTGGCTAGCCTAGCTGGAACAGCACATTCATGGGATTTGCTATCCAAGTGGGTTACTTTCAGTTTCACCACTGATATATTAAATATCTTTGCAGTTAGTACGGGTGACACAAGCACAGCCAAACCCCTGATGCATATCTATGAAAAATCGACTATTACATGAGATTAATGGACGTTGTGGCAGCTTTTGCTGTAGCACCACAAGTCCCAAAATGGCCGCGCCTATCAGCCCAGTAACATGTGCCAGAAAACGGTCTGCCCAGCCAGAAAAAAATAGACTTTGACTGAGCAGCTGAATCGCTGTTGTTCTGATTCACAGGTGTAGATTTTTCACTTCTTTGGAGCTTTGGTTTAGACTCTGTGGCAGCTTGTGCTGGCGCACCACAAGTCCCAAAATGGCCACCGCCGGTCAGCCCAGTTACATGTGCCAGTAAAAATCGCTCTGGCCAGTCTCAACAAAATAGTGACTTTCAGTGAACAGCTCAGCTGAGTTGTTCTGATGCACAGGTGTAGAAAGGTAGATCATTCACTTCTTTATCCCTGCCTATCTCGCCTCACAGAAGCTGCGCCCTCTCCCTACACTAATCAGAGCAGTGTGACGCAGCGGCGCTACGTGACTCCAGCTCAAATAGAGGCTGGGTCACATGCTGCATCTTGGTCAATCACAGCCATGCCATTAGTAGGCATGGCTGTGATGGCCCTGGCAAGAAGTAGAACACTAGCTGATTGGCTGCTGTGCAGCCCTTCAGAAAGCGGCAAGTGGTCAGTATACTGAGCAGGCTGAGTTTTGCGGCACAAAATTTCAGCTAAAACCGAACTCGGTTTATACCAGTCATAAATTTAAATCTAAAGAGCGGATGGAGGAGGAGCTGGGAGGAGCTGAAGCGGGCATTTGCAGCAGAGCCGATGCGCCACTGCGCGTCAGTGCTCATCGTCATGTGAGTAGTTTGATTACTTCATGTTATGCTCTACTGTATATTCTGCCTTCTCTGTACTCATCACGTGGCGGCAGTAAGACTTAGGCCGGGCTGATCAGCAGCGCTGATTTCAGTGATGCCACGTGCCTGCCCGGCCTGGGCTTTAGGAATGAAGCAGGCGCACAGGCACGTGACGCCAGTCACACTGCGCCGCCTCTCCCGCCCGGCCTGAAGTATCTACTGCCCACCGCCGCATGTGATGAGGTACAGAGGGGGCAAGAATTATAGTAAGAATAAGTGTATAGTGCAACCAAACCTTAAAACTATACATGAGTCGGTAATGGGGAGGATGGGAGGCACTGTTATGTGATGAGGGGGTGCTGATGCACTCAGGATGGGGAGTGTGGATGGCACAGCTAGGGATGGTGGATGGATGGCACACAGGATGGGGGATCCAGGATGCCATCCACAGCCTCATCCCATAAGTGCCATCTACAGCCCTCATCCTATGGAACAGTGTCATCCACATCCCCTGTATCCCATAAGTGCCATCAACATCCCCTTCCCATAACAGTGCATCCACGATCCCCTCATCCTCATATAGTGCCATCCACACTTCCTTCCCATAACAGTGTCATCCATATCCTCTATCCCATAATTGCCATCCACATCTCTCATCCTATAACAGTGTTATCCACATCTCTCGATCCCATAGTGCTATCCACAGCCCCTTCACCCTATGACAGTGTTATCCATAGATCCCTCATAACAGTGCCATCCACAGATTCTCCCATAACAGTGCGCCTATCCACAGATCTCTATGACAGTGCGCCAGCCCATAGATCTCTATACAGTGGCAGCCACAGATCTCTCTCACATGACAAAGGCCATCCACAGATCTCTACAACAGCAAGCGCTATCTCACAGATCCTCTATAAGGACAGCGTCATCCACAGATCCTCCCATAACAAGAGGCCATCCGCAGATCCCCATAACAGTGACATCCATTTCCACCTCGGCTTATACTCGAGTACCACTTTTTCCAGGTTTTTTGGGGTAAAATTAGGGCTCGGTTATACTGGTCGGGCTTATACTGAGTATATACGGTACCGATGAACACTGACCCAAACCCCAACTCTTTGAAAATGTCTGGTTCGGCCGCGTCACGGACACCCCAAAATTCGCACGGACCCGAACGATTCTAACTGTTCGGCTCAATACTAGCCCTGACTTTTTTCCACTTATAAGGCTTATGCACACGCCGCTCTAGCGGGTAGTCCGACAGATCCAGACCCATTCAACGTGAATAGGTCTGTGATCCGGCCCTGACATAGAAAATATGTTCTATTTTGCCGAGCAGCTGAGCACCACTAGAAGCACCACTGCAGCACTCGGAGTCCTACTGCTCTGATCTCTCGTGATTGCAGACCCATCTGGCATGAATAGGTCCGATGATTCGTGCCCGTGTATTGTGGACCGCCGATGCAGGCTACAACATGGCCAAGGGCCCACAATACAACGATATAACTGCACTGCTGAACGCAAATATATATATTTTTTGCCACTAATAGATCCCAAAAAGGGCTTTAAACATATACTGCACCGCTGAACGGCAATACTAATATTTTTGCCGCT
>JAKVIS010005373.1:0-12263 GCA_033119425.1 Bufotes viridis | reverse complement strand
GAGGGTTAGGGTTAGTGGGTTTGGGTTAGGGTTAGTGGGTTATGGTTAGGGTTAGTGGGTTAGCTTTAGGGTTGTGGTTAGGGTTAGGGTTAGATTTAACCCTACCCAAGTGGGTAGGTCATGACTTAAGGGTTAGGGTTAGGGATAGGTTTAGAGTTAACCCTAACCCTTCCCATGGTTAGGGTTAGTGGGTTAGCTTTAGAGTTATGGTTAGGGTTAGGGTTAGCCCTAACTTACTCAAAGTTAACCCTAACCCTACTCAAGTGGATAGGACATAAGTTATGTCAATAGAGGAGGTAAGGGTTAGTGTTAGAGTTAGGGTTAACCCTAACCATACAAAAGTTGGTAGGTTATGAGGTAAGTCAATAGAGGAGGGTTAGGGTTAATGGATTAGGGTTAGAGTTAGTGGGTTATGCTTAGGGTTAGTGGGTTAGCTTTAGGGTTAGGTTAGTAGTTAGTGTTAGAGTTAACCCTACCTCAAGTGGGTAGGTCATAACTTAAGGGTGAGGGTTAGGGATAGGTTTAGGTTTAACCCTAACCCTACCCAAGTGGGTTTGACATAAGGTATATCAATAGAGGAGCTTAGGTTTAGATATAGGGATTGGGTTAGTGTTAACCCTAACCCTATCCAAGTGGGGTTTGACATAAGGTATATCAATAGAGGAGGTTAGGGTTAGGGTTAGAGTTAACCCTAAACCTACCCAAGTGGATAGGACATGAGATATGTCAATAGAGGAGGTAAGGGTTAGGGTTAGGGTTAGAGTTAATGTTAACCCTAACCATACCCAAGTTGGTAGGTTATGAGGTAAGTCAATAGTGGAGGGTTAGGGTTAGTGGGTTGGGTTAGGTTTAGGGTTAGTGGGTTATGTTTAGGGTTAGTGGGTTAGCTTTAGGGTTATGGTTAAGGTTAGGGTTAGTTTTAGAGGTAACCCTACCCAAGTTGGTAGGTCATGACTTAAGGGTTAGGGTTAGGGTTTCGGGTTAACCCTAACCCTACCCAAATGGGTTTGACATAAGGTATATCAATAGAGGAGCTTAGGTTTAGGAATAGGGATAGGGTTAGAGTTAACCCAAACCCTACCCAAGTGGGTAAGTCATGAGTGAAGTCAATAAGAGGAGGGTTAGGGTTAGAGTTAGGGTTAGTGGCTTAGGGTTAGGGTTAGTGGGTTATGGTTAGGTTTAGTGGGTTAACTTTAGGGTTATGGTTAGGGTTAACCCTAAACCTAAGTTGGTAGGTTATGAGGTAAGTCAATAGAGGAGGGTTAGTGTTAGTGGGTTTGGGTTAGGGTTAGGGTTAGGGGGTTATGGTTAGGGTTAGTGTGTTAGCTTTAAGGTTATGGTTAGTGTTAGGGTTAGAGTTAACCCTATCCAAGTGTGTAGGTCATGACTTAAGGGTTAGGGTTAGGGATAGGTTTAGGGTTAAACCTAACAATATCCAAGTCGGTTTGACATAAGGTATATCAATAGAGGAGCTTAGGTTTAGGAATGGGGATAGGGTTAGGGTTAACTCTAACTCTACCCAAGTGGGTTTGACATAAGGTATATCAATAGAGGAGGTTAGGGTTAGGGTTAGAGTTAACCCTAACACTACCCAAGTAGGTAGGACATGTGGTATGTCAATAGAGGAAGTAAGGGTTAGGGATAGGGTTAGGGTTAGGGTTAGTGTGTTATGGTTAGGGTTAGTTGGTTAGCTATAGGGTTATGGTTATGGTTAGTGTTAGAGTTAACCCTACCTAAGTGGGTAGGTCATAACGTAAGGGTTAGGGTTAGGGATAGGTTTTGGGTTAACCCTAACCCCTACCCAAGTGGGTTTGACATAAGGTATATCAATTGAGGAGGTTAGGGTTAAGATTAGAGTTAACCTAACACTACCCAAGTGGTTAGGACATGAGATATGTGAATAGAGGAGGTTAGGGTTAGGGATAGGGTTAGGGTTAACCTAACCATACCCAAGTTGGTAGGTTATGAGGTATTTCAATAGAGGAATGTAAGGGTTAGGGTTAGGGGTTAGGGTTAGGGTTAGTGGGTTAGCTTTAGAGTTATGGTTAGGGTTAGGGTTAGAGTCAACCCTACCCAGAGTGGGTAGGTCATGACTTAAGGGTTAGGGATAAGTTTTGGGTTAACCTAACCCTACCCAAATGGGTTTGACATAAGGTATATCAATAGAGGAGCTTAGATTTAGGAATTGGGATAGGGTTAGAGTTAACCCAAACCCTACCCAAGTGGGTAAGTCATGAGTTAAGTCAATAGGGTTAGGGTTGGGGTTAGGGTAAGGTATATCAATAGAGGAGGTTAGAGTTAGAGTTAACCCTAACACTACATAAGTTAGAGTTTGGGTTAGTGGGTTATGGTTAGGGTTAGTGGGTTAACTTTAGGGTTAGGGTTAGGTTAACCCTAAACCTAAGTTGGTAGGTTATGAGGTAAGTCAATAGTGGAGGGTTAGGGTTAGTGGGTTTGGGTTAGGGTTAGGGTTAATGGGTTATGGTTAGGGTTAGTGGGTTAGCTTTAGGGTTATGGTTAGGGTTAGAGTTAGAGTTAACCCTACCCAAGTGGGTAGGTCATGACTTAAGGGTTAGGGTTAGGGATAGGTTTAGGGTTAACCCTAACCCTACCCTATGGTTAGGGTTAGTGGGTTAGCTTTAGAGTTATGGTTAGGGTTAGGGTTAGCCCTAACTGTACCCAAGTGTTAACCCTAACCCTACCCAAGTGGGTAGGACATAAGATATGTCAATAGAGGAGGTAAGGGTTAGGGTTAGTGTTAGAGTTAGGGTTAACCCTAACCATACAAAAGTTGGTAGGTTATGACGTAAGTCAATAGAGGAGGGTTAGGGTTAGTGGGTTAGGCTTAGGGTTAGTGGGATATGCTCAGGATTAGTGGGTTGGCTTTAGAGTTATGGTTAGGGTTAGGGTTAGAGTTAACCCTACCCAAGTGGGTAGGTCATAACTTAAGGGTTAGGGTTAGGGTTAGGGATAGGTTTAGGTTTAACCCTAACCCTACCCAAGTGGGTTTGACATAAGGTATATCAATAGAGGAGCTTAGGTTTAGATATAGGGATTGGGTTAGTGTTAACCTAACCCTATCCAAGTGGAGTTTGACATAAGGTATATCAATAGAGGAGGTTAGGGTTAGGGTTAGAGTTAACCCTGAACCTACCCAAAGTGGATAGGAAATGAGATATGTCAATAGAGGAGGTAAGGGTTAGGGTTAGGGTTAGAGTTAGGGTTAACCCTAACCATACCCAAGTTGGTAGTTTATGAGGTAAGTCAATAGAGGAGGGTTAGGGTTAGTGGGTTAGGGTTAGGGTTAGTGGGTTATGGTTAGGGTTAGTGGGTTAGCTTTAGGGTTATGGTTAGGGTTAGGGTTAGTTTTAGAGTTAACCCTACCCAAGTGGAGTAAGTCATGACTTAAAGGTTAGGGTTAGGGATAGGTTTAGGGTTAGAGCTTAGGTTTAGGAATAGGGATAGGGTTAGAGTTAACCCAAACCCTAGCCAAGTGGGTAAGTCATGAGTTAAGTCAATAGAGGAGGGTTAGGGTTAGAGTTAGGGTTAGTGGCTTAGGGTTAGGGTTAGTGGGTTATGGTTAGGGTTAGTGGGTTAACTTTAGGGTTAGGGTTAGGGTTAGGGTTAACCCTAAACCTAAGTTGGTAGGTTGAGAGTAAGTCAATAGAGGAGGGTTAGGGTTAGTGGGTTAGGGTTAGGGTTAGTGGGTTATGTTTAGGGTTAGTGGGTTAGCTTTAAGGTTAGGGTTAGTGTTAGGGTTAGAATTAACCCTACCCAAGTGTGTAGGTCATGACTTAAGGGTTAGGGTTAGGGATAGGTTTAGGGTTAACCTAACCCTACCCAAGTGGGTTTGACATAAGGTATATCAATAGAATAGCTTAGGTTTAGGAATGGGGATAGGGGTTAGGGTTAACCTATCTCTACCCAAGTGGGTTTGACATAAGGTATATCAATAGAGGAGGTTAGGGTTAGAGTTAACCTAACACTACCCAAGTGGGTAAGTCATGAGGTAAGTCAATAGAGGAGGGTTAGGGTTAGAGTTAGGGTTAGTAGCTTAGGGTTAGGGTTAGTGGGTTATGGTTAGTGGGTTAACTTTAGGGTTATGTTTTGAGTTAGGGTTAGAGTTAGAGTTAACCTTATCCAAGTGGGTAGGTCATGACGTAAGTCAATAGAGGAGGTTGTTATGGTTGTAGCAGTGACTATGATGTGTATTTTCCTCTTATTTTGTTTCATACAACAAAACCAATTAATAAGCTAATAAAAATTGTAGTTCATTGTTTACATTTCTGAAAGCAATTTTTTTATATTTTAACTGATTATGTCCATTGTGGACTCACGTTTTGGAGTCAGGTTTTAGTCAACCTAATGCAAACTGAAGCCTTAACCAAGTGGGTAGAACATGAGGTATGTCAATAGAGGAGGTTAGGGTTAGGGATAGGGTTAGGATAGGTTAACCCAAACCATACCCAAGTTGGTAGGTTATGAGGTAAGTCAATAGAGGAATGTAAGGGTTAGGGTTAGGGGTTAGGGTTAGTGGGTTATGGTTAGGGTTAGTGGGTTAGCTTTAGAGTTATGTTTAGGGTTAGAGTTAGCGCTACCCAGTGGGTAGGTCATAACTTAAGGGTTAGGGTTAGGGATAGGTTTAGGGTTAACCCTAACCCTACCCAGAATGGGTTTGACATAAGGTATATCAATAGAGGAGCTTAGGTTTAGATATAGAGTTGGGTTAGTGTTAACACTAACCCTATCCAAGTGGGTTTGACATAAGGTATATCAATAGAGGAGGTTAGGGTTAGGGTTAGAGTTAACCATAACACTACCCAAGTGGGTAGGACATGTGGTATGTCAATAGAGGAAGTAAAGGGTTAGGGATAGGGTTAGGGTTAGGGTTAGTGGGTTATGGTTAGGGTTAGTTGGTTTGCTATAGGGTTTTGGTTATAGTTAGTGTTAGAGTTAACCCTACCTAAGTGGGTAGGTCATAACGTAAGGGTTAGGGTTAGGGATAGGTTTAGGGTTAATCATAACCCTACCCAAGTGTGTTTGACATAAGGTATATCAATAGAGGAGTTTAGGGTTAGGGTTAGAGTTAACCCTAACACTACCCAAGTGGGTAAGACATGAGATATGTCAATAGAGGAGGTTAGGGTTAGGGATAGGGTTAGGGTTAACCTAACCATACCCAAGTTGTTAGGTTATAAGGTAAGTCATTAGAGGAATGTAAGGGTTAGGGGTTAGGGTTAAGGTTAGTGGGTTATGGTTAGGGTTAGTGGGTTAGCTTTAGAGTTATGGTTAGGGTTAGAGTTAGCCTAACATGCCTAAATGGATGGGACATAAGAAATGTCAATAGAGGAGGTAAGGGTTAGGGTTAGGGTTAGAGTTATGTTAACCCTAACCATACCCAAGTTAGTAGGTTATGAGGTAAGTCAATAGTGGAGGGTTAGGGTTAGTGGGTTAGGGTTAGGTTTAGGGTTAGTGGGTTATGTTTAGGGTTAGTGGGTTAGCTTTAGGGTTATGGTTAAGGTTAGGGTTAGTTTTAGAGTTAACCCTACCCAAGTTAGTAGAGTCATGACTTAAAGGGTTAGGGTTAGGTAGTTCGGGTTAACCCTAACCCTACCCAAATGGGTTTGACATAAGGTATATCAATAGAGGAGCTTAGGTTTAGGAATAGGGATAGGGTTAGAGTTAACCCAAACCCTACCCAAGTGGGTAAGTCATGAGTGAAGTCAATAGAGGAGGGTTAGGGTTAGAGTTAGGGTTAGTGGCTTAGGGTTAGGGTTAGTGGGTTATGGTTAGGTTTAGTGGGTTAACTTTAGGGTTAGGGTTAGGGTTAACCCTAAACCTAAGTTGGTAGAGTTATGAGGTAAGTCAATAGAGGAGGGTTAGTGTTAGTGGGTTTGGGTTAGGGTTAGGGTTAGGGGTTATGGTTAGGGTTAGTGTGTTAGCTTTAAGGTTATGGTTAGTGTTAGGGTTAGAGTTAACCCTACCCAAGTGTGTAGGTCATGACTTAGGGTTAGGGTTAGGGATAGGTTTAGGGTTAAACCTAACAATATCCAAGTCGGTTTGACATAAGGTATATCAATAGGAGCTTAGGTTTAGGAATGGGGATAGGGTTAGGGTTAACTCTAACTCTACCCAAGTGGAGTTTGACATAAGGTATATCAATAGAGGAGGTTAGGGTTAGGGTTAGAGTTAACCTAACACTGCCAAGTGGTAGGACATGTGGTATGTCAATAGAGGAAGTAAGGGTTAGGGATAGGGTTGGGGTTAGGGTTAGTGTGTTATGGTTAGGGTTAGTTGGTTAGCTATAGGGTTATGGTTATGGTTAGTTTTAGAGTTAACCCTACCTAAGTGGGTAGGTTATAACGTAGAGTTAGGGTTAGGGATAGGTTTTGGGTTAACCTAACCCTACCCAAATGGGTTTGACATAAGGTATATCAATTGAGGAGGTTAGGGTTAAGATTAGAGTTAACCTAACACTACCCAAGATGGTTAGGACATGAGATATGTGAATAGAGGAGGTTAGGGTTAGGGATAGGGTTAGGGTTAACCCTAACCATACCCAAGTTGGTAGGTTATGAGGTATTTTAATAGAGGAATGTAAGGGTTAGGGTTAGGGGTTAGGGTTAGGGTTAGTGGGTTAGCTTTAGAGTTATGGTTAGGGTTAGGGTTAGAGTCAACCCTACCCAAGTGGAGTGAGGTCATGACTTAAGGGTTAGGGATAAGTTTTGGGTTAACCTAACCCTACCCAAATGGGTTTGACATAAGGTATATCAATAGAGGGCTTAGATTTAGGAATTGGGATAGGGTTAGAGTTAACCCAAACCCTACCCAAGTGGGTAAGTCATGAGTTAAGTCAATAGGGTTAGGGTTGGGGTTAGGGTAAGGTATATCAATAGAGGAGGTTAGAGTTAGAGTTAACCTAACACTACATAAGTTAGAGTTTGGGTTAGTGGGTTATGGTTAGGGTTAGTGGGTTAACTTTAGGGTTAGGGTTAGGGTTAACCCTAAATCTAAGTTGGTAGGTTATGAGGTAAGTCAATAGTGGAGGGTTTGGGTTAGTGGGTTTGGGTTAGGGTTAGGGTTAATGGGTTATGGTTAGGGTTAGTGGGTTAGCTTTAGGGTTATGGTTAGGGTTAGAGTTAGAGTTAACCCTACCCAAGTGGTTAGGACATGACTTAAGGGTTAGGGTTAGGGATAGGTTTAGGGTTAACCCTAACCCTACCCTATGGTTAGGGTTAGTGGGTTAGCTTTAGAGCTATGGTTAGGGTTAGGGTTGAGGTTAGGGTTAGGGTTAGTAGGCTATGGTTAGGGTTAGTTGGTTAGCTATAGGGTTATCATTAGGGTTAGGGCTAGAGTTAACCATACCCAAGTGGGTAGGTCATGGATGTAAGGGTTAGGGGTTAGCGATAGGTTTAGGGTTAACCCTAACCCTACCCAAGTAGGTTTGACATAAGGTATATCAATACGAGGAGCTTAGGTTTAGGAATAGGGTTGGGTTAGTGTTAACCCACTATCCAAGTTGGGTTTGACATAAGGTTTATCAATAGAGGAGGTTAGAGTTAGAGCTAACCCTAAACCACTCAGAGTGGGTAGGACATGAGATATGTCAATAGGGAGGTAAGGGTTAGGGTTAGGGTTAGGGTTAGGGTTAACCATAACCATACCCAAGTTGGTAGGTTATGAGGTAAGTCAATAGAGGAGGGTTAGGGTTAGTGGGTTGAGGCGTTAGGGTTAGTGGGTTATGGTTACGGTTAGTGGGTTAGCTTATAGGGTTATGGTTAGGGTTAGGGTTAGAGTTAACCCTACCCAAGTGGGTAGGTCATAACTTAAGAGGTTAGGGTTAGGGATAGGTTTAGGGTTAACCCTAACCCTACCCAAGTAGGTTTGACATAAGGTATATCAATAGAGGAGCTTAGGTTTAGAATATGGATTAGGGTTAGTGTTAACCCTAACCCTACCCAAGTGGAGTTTGACATAAGGTATATCAATAGAGGAGGTTTAGGGTTAGGGTTAGAGTTAACCTGAACCTACCCAAGTGGGTATGACATGAGATATGTCAATAGAGGAGGTAGGGTTAGGGTTAGGGTTAGAGTTAGGTTAACCCTAACCATACCAAGTTGGTAGGTTATGAGGTAAGTCAATAGAGGAGGGTTAGGGTTAGTGGGTTAGGTTAGGTTAGTAGGTTATGGTTAGGTTAGTGGGTTAGCTTTAGGTTATGTGTTAGGGTTAGGGTTAGCTTTAGTTAACCCAGCAGTAGTCATGACTTAAAGGTTAGGGTTAGGATAGGTTTAGGTTAGAGCTTAGGCTTAGGCATAGGATAGGGTTAGAGTTCAAACCTAGCAAGTGGGTTAGAGGTTAAGTCAATAGGAGGGTTAGGGTTAGAGTTAGGTTAGTGGCTTAGGTCAGGTAGTGGGTTATGGTTAGGGTTAGTGGGTTAACTATTAGGTTAGGTAAGTAACCTAAGGTAGTTGAGTCAGAGGAGGGTTAGGGTTAGTGGGTTAGGGTTAGGGTTAGTGGGTTATGGTTAGGGTTAGTGGGTTAGCTTTAGGGTTATGGGTTAGTGTTAGGGTTAGAGTTAACCCTACCCAAGTGTGTAGGTCATGACTTAAGAGTTAGGGTTAGGGGATAGGTTTAGGGTTAACCTTACCCTACCCAAATGGGTTTGACATAAGGTATATCAATAGAAGTAGCTTAGGTTTAGGAATATGGATAGGGTTAGGGTTAACCCTAACTCTACCAAGTGGTGTTTGATATGAGGTATATCAATAGAGGAGGTTAGGTTAAGGTTAGAGTTAACCCTAACACTAACCAAGTGGGTAGGACATGAGGTATGTCAATAGAGGAGGAAAGGGTTAGGGTTAGAGTTAGGTTAGCCTAACCATATCCAAGTGGTAGGTGAGGTAAGTCAATAGGGAGGTTAGGGTTAGTGGGTTGGGTTAGTGGGTTATGGTTAGGTTAGTGGGTTAGCTTTAGGGTTATGTGTTGAGTTAGGTTAGGGTTAGAGTTAACCCTACCCAAGTGGGTAGGTCATGACTTAGGTTAGGGTTAGGGTTAGCGATAGGTTTAGCAGTTAACCCTGATGCCTACCCAAGTGGGTTTCGACATAAAGGTATATCAATAGAGGAACTTAGGTTTAGTAATAGGGTTAGTGTTAAAGCTAACTTACCCAAGTTGGTTTGACATAAGGTCATGTATCAATAGAGGAGGTTAGGGTTAGAGCTAAGCACTGAAGCTACAAGTGGGTAGGACATGAGATATGTCAATAGAGGAGGTAAGGGTTAGGGATAGGGTTAGGGTTAGGTCAACCCCAACCTACCCAAGTGGGTAGGTCATGAGGTAAGTCAATAGAGGAGGGTTAGGGTTAGTGGGTAGAGGGTTAGGGTTAGTGGGTTATGGTTAGGGTTATTTGGTTAGCTATAGGGTTATCGTTAAGGTTAGGGTTAGTGTTAGCCCTACCCAAGTGGGTAGGTCATAACGTAAGGGTTAGGGTTAGGGATAGGTTTAGGGTTAACCCTAGCCCTACCCAAGATGGGTTTGACATAAGGTATATCAATAGAGGAGCTTAGGTTTCAGAATATGGAGTTGGGTTAGGGTGAACCCTAACCCTACCCAAAATGGGTTTGATATAAGGTATATCAATAGAGGACTGTTAGGGTTAGGGTTAGAGTTAACCCATAACCCTGCCCAAGTGGGTAGGACATGAGATATGCCAATAGAGGAGGTATGGGTTAGGGTTAGAGTTAGGGTTAACCTAATCCATATCCAAGTTGGTAGGTTATGAGGTTAGTCAATAGGGAGGGTTAGGGTTAGTGGGTTAGGGTTAGTGGGTTATGGTTAGGGTTAGTTGGGTTAGCTTTAGGGTTAATGTTAGGGTTAGGTTTAGAGTTAACACTAACCCAAGTGGGTAGGTCATTGTAGCGGACTGGACCCTGTACCAGAGTCTGCCCCAGTTTCCTGGAAGGGACTGCTTGCTCGCCTCCTGCCCTGCGAGCTATGGCCCCATGTATGCTTGTCCTGTTTGAGGCGGTGATACCCCAGATAGCTCTGCTATGGAGCCCATTCGTATAATGAAAGACTATAGGAAAGACTTTAGCTCCATGGCAATTGAACTGGATGTGTGTGGTCTGAGCGCCATTCAATAATGTGCGCTCAGACCTAAGCTATCTGGGGATATGTTGCATGTATATGTTTTATGTAGTAATTGTAACATTGTGTAATTTTATGTCCTTTGCAACCATGTGCTCAATGGAGTCTGCCTCTATCCTTGGATATATTGAGCGCTCAGATCCAAGCCATCTGGGGATATGTTAAATGTCTGTGTACTGTAAAGGGTGGGACATTGTGTATTGAATAGTGATGTCTGTCCTATTGTCCCCACGTGTGTATTGGCGATTTCCCTTTGTCCTGAGAGATAATTGAATGACTCCTCAATTGTCTCCAGGACAGAAGACATTAGTGTATTCTCCGGCCTGTGATAATTACATTAACCTGTGTGGGGTAATTGTATCACAGGCAGAGAGGAGGATATGCTGGGGGTGTCTGTATTGTCCCAATGTGTGTGATTGGCTGCTGTATCCCCTGTGTCGCAGTCTTCCTTCTGGTCCCCTAGGGAGTGTCCACCAGGTGGGAGACCTGCATAAATACCGGGCAGGTAGCCCTCAATAAAGTAGAGTTCCTGTTTAACCCTCAAAGTGAAGTGTCGTCTCATTATTGGGGGAGGATTTGTGCATGCTGTTCCAGTCTGACTGCTAGGAGTGCAAACCTATTCGTATGGTTCCTATTCAACTGTCTACAGCATCCAGAGGCTTGAGAGGATTCGTATGCTTCTCAGGTTACGGTGATTGAGGTGTCTGCTAGAGGGCTTGGAATCCTCAGGAAGCGCTAGGAGCATCCTTTAATGGAGATACCCAGTCGGGGTGCCAGGCGATCCGTTACAGTCATGATTTAAGGGTTAGGGTTAGGGATAGGTTTAGGGTTAAACCTAACCCTACCCAAGTGGGTTTGACATAAGGTATATCAATAGAGAGAGGTTAGGGTTAGGGTTAGAGTTAACCCTAACACTACCTAAGTGGTTAGGACATGAGATATGTCAATAGCGGAGGATAGGGTTAGGGATAGGGTTAGGGTTAACCCTAACCATACCCAGGCTGGTAGGTTATGAGGTAAGTCAATTGAGGAAATGTAAGGGTTAGGGTTAGGGGGTTAGGGTTAGGGTTAGGGTTAGGGTTAGAGTTAGCCTTAACCCTACCCAAGTGGATAGTACATAAGATATGTCAATAGAGGAGGTAAGGGTTAGGGTTAGAGTTAGGGTTCACCCTAACCATACAAAGTTGGTAGGTTATGAGGTAAGTCAATAGAGGAGGGTTAGGGTTAGTGGGTTAGGGTTAGGGATAGTGGGTTATGCTTAGGGTTAGTGGGTTAGCTTTAGGTTTATGGTTGTTAGGGTTAGAGTTAACCCTACACAAGTGGGTAGGTCATGACTTAAGGGTTAGGGTTAGGGATAGGTTTAGGGTTAACCCTAACCCTACCCAAGTGGGTTTGACATAAGGTATATCAATAGAGGAGGTTTAGTTAGGGATAGAGTTAACCTAACACTACCCAAGTGGGTAGGACATAAGATATGTCAATAGAGGAGGTTAGGGTTAGGGATAGGATTAGGGTTAAACCTAATCATACCCAAGGTTAGTTGGTTATTAGGTTAAGTCAATAGAGGAATTAGGGTTAGGGTTAGGGGTTAGGGTTAGGGTTAGTGGGTTATGGTTAGGGTTAGTGGGTTAGATTTAGAGTTATAGTTTAGGGTTAGGGTTAGAGTTAACCCTAACCCTACCCAAGTGGATAGTACATCAGATATGTCAATAGAGGAGGTAAGGGTTAGGATTAGGGTTAGAGTTAGGGTTAACCCTAACCATACAAAAGTTGGTAGGTTATGAGGTAAGTCAATAGAGGAGGGTTAGGGTTAGTGGGTTAGGGTTAGGGTTAGGGTTAGTGGGTTATGCTTAGGGTTAGTGGGTTAGCTTTAGGTTTATGGTTAGGTTAGGGTTAGAGTTAACCCTACCCAAGTGGGTAGGTCATGACTTAAAGGTTAGGGTTATGGATAGGTTTAGGTTAACCCTCACCCTACCCAAGTGGGTTTGACATAAGGTATATCAATAGAGGAGGTTAGGGTTAGAGTTAACATGAACACTACCCAAGTGGGTAAATCATGAGGTAAGTGAATAGAGTAGGGTTAGGGTTAGATTTAGGGTTAGTGGCTTAGGGTTAGG
>JAKVIS010005372.1:0-12166 GCA_033119425.1 Bufotes viridis | reverse complement strand
CAGGTTCCAATCCAAGCATTTTATTGCAGCTATAATGAAAGTGCTCATAAACTAGACTTTGTCCTTGCTGACGCCTGTGGTTGCAATCCAACCCTTGTCAACATTTTGTATTCATTGAAATGACAGCTGTGTTTAACTGCAAATCAAAAATGGCTGCCCCCCAGAAAATAAATATGGCAGCCTCCATAAAAATTTAAGTACAAGGAACACTGAGTGTGTCACAATGGAAACCTTCAGCATACATGGATGATGACATCACAATGGACCCTTGCTGTTTTCCCTCCCTGGCAGCAGCCATGATGCTTCATTCTTCAGTCAGGTGTGGATCCATGCACCTCAACAGGTAAGGGCACCAATCAACAGGTAAGGGCACGTTTTTGTGTGTCAAACGAAGGTGTCAGATTATGGAAGATTTGTTTGAGGGAACAAGTGGCGCTTCTGTGCAGATTGGAATACTCTCCAGCCTATTAGCAAGCCCAGGACACAAAAGCCTTCTTAACTGTTCCTGATGGTAAGGAAAATGAACTCTTAGAGTAACCCTTGTTACTCGCTTTCAACATAGGAATAGAAAGCGCCACCGACAGAGCTAAGCCTTTTCTGTTTCTTGCTTTTTGGCCGCTGAAATGCAGGTGCAGTTCAGCTTAGCTTCTGCAACTCACCACCTCTCATGATATACCATACCTTTATGCATTTTTGGAGTTGTCAGAATGAGAATGCACATGCCTGTCCAATCAAAGTTATGTGCTAGCACTAAATGAATTTAGCACCTCTGCAACTGCCCTACCTGCTCCAGGAATTCAAAAGCAGGTTTCAACCAAGTATTTTATTGCAGCTATAATGAAAAGTGCTCATAAACTAGGCTTTGTCCTTGCTGACGCCTGTGGTTGCAATCCAATCCCTTGTCAACATTTCTTATTCATTGAAATGACAGCTGTGTTTAACTGCAAATTAAAATGGCTGCCCCCAGAAAGTAAATATGGCAGCCTCCATGAAAATTTCAGTACAAGGAACACTGAGCGTGTCACAATGGAACCCTTCAGCATACATGGATGATGACATCACAATGGACCCTTGCTGTTTTCCTCCCTGACAGCAGCCATGATGCTTCATTCTTCAGTCAGGTGTGGATCCATGCACCTCAACAGGTAAGGGCACCAATCAACAGGTAAGGGCACGTTTTTGTGTGTCAAACGAAGGTGTCAGATTATGGAAGATTTGTTTGAGGGAACAAGTGGCGCTTCTTTGCAGATTAAAATTCTGTCCAGCGTCTATTAGCAAGCCCAGGACACAAAAGCCTTCTTAACTGTTCCTGATGGTATGGAAAAATGAACTCTTAGAGTAACCCTCGTTACTCGCTTTCTCAACACAGGAATAGTAAGTGGCCACCGACAGTGCTAAGCCTTTTCTGTTTCTTGCTTTTTGGCTGCTGAAATGCAGGTGCAGTTCAGCTTAACTTCTGCAACTCACCACCTCTCATGAGATACCATACCTTTTATGCATTTTTGGAGTTGTCAGAATGAGAATGCACATGTCTGTCCAATCAAAGTTATGTGCTAGCACTAAATGAATTTAGCACCTCTGCAACTGCCCCTACCTGCTCCAGGAATTCAAAAGCAGGTTCCAACCAAGTATTTTATTGCAGCTATAATGAAAAGTGCTCATAAACTAGACTTTGTCCTTGCTGACGTCTGTGGTTGCAATCCAATCCCTTGTCAACATTTTGTATTCATTGAAATGACAGCTGTGTTTAACTGCAAATCAAAATGGCTGCCCCCAGAAAATAAATATGGCAGCCTCCATAAAAATTTAAGTACAAGGAACACTGAGTGTGTCACAATGGAAACCTTCAGCATACATGGATGATGACATCACAATGGACCCTTGCTGTTTTCCTCCCTGGCAGCAGCCATGATGCTTCATTCTTCAGTCAGGTGTGGATCCATGCACCTCAACAGGTAAGGGCACCAATCAACAGGTAAGGGCACGTTTTTGTGTGTCAAACGAAGGTGTCAGATTATGGAAGATTTGTTTGAGGGAACAAGTGGCGCTTCTGTGCAGATTGGAATACTCTCCAGCGTCTATTAGCAAGCCCAGGACACAAAAGCCTTCTTAACTGTTCCTGATGGTAAGGAAAATGAACTCTTAGAGTAACCCTTGTTACTCGCTTCTCAACATAGGAATAGAAAGCGGCCACCGACAGAGCTAAGCCTTTTCTGTTTCTTGCTTTTTGGCCGCTGAAATGCAGGTGCAGTTCAGCTTAGCTTCTGCAACTCACCACCTCTCATGATATACCATACCTTTTATGCATTTTTGAGTTGTCAGAATGAGAATGCACATGCCTGTCCAATCAAAGTTATGTGCTAGCACTAAATGAATTTAGCACCTCTGCAACTGCCCTACCTGCTCCAGGAATTCAAAAGCAGGTTTCAACCAAGTATTTTATTGCAGCTATAATGAAAAGTGCTCATAAACTAGGCTTTGTCCTTGCTGACGTCTGTGGTTGCAATCCAATCCCTTGTCAACATTTCTTATTCATTGAAATGACAGCTGTGTTTAACTGCAAATTAAAATGGCTGCCCCAAGAAAATAAATATGGCAGCCTCCATGAAAATTTCAGTACACGGAACACTGAGCGTGTCACAATGGAACCCTTCAGCATACATGGATGATGACATCACAATGGACCCTTGCTGTTTTCCTCCCTGATAGCAGCCATGATGCTTCATTCTTCAGTCAGGTGTGGATCCATGCACCTCAACAGGTAAGGGCACCAATCAACAGGTAAGGGCACGTTTTTGTGTGTCAAACGAAGGTGTCAGATTATGGAAGATTTGTTTGAGGGAACAAGTGGCGCTTCTGTGCAGATTGGAATACTCTCCAGCGCCTATTAGCAAGCCCAGGACACAAAAGCCTTCTTAACTGTTCCTGATGGTATGGAAAATGAACTCTTAGAGTAACCCTTGTTACTCGCTTTCAACACAGGAATAGAAAGCGGCCACCGACAGAGCTAAGCCTTTTCTGTTTCTGCTTTTTGGCCGCTGAAATGCAGGTGCAGTTCAGCTTAGCTTCTGCAACTCACCACCTCTCATGAGATACCATACCTTTATGCATTTTTGGAGTTGTCAGAATGAGAATGCACATGCCTGTCCAATCAAAGTTATGTGCTAGCACTAAATGAATTTAGCACCTCTGCAACTGCCCTACCTGCTCCAGGAATTCAAAAGCAGGTTCCAACCAAGTATTTTATTGCAGCTATAATGAAAAGTGCTCATAAACTAGGCTTTGTCCTTGCTGACGCCTGTGGTTGCAATCCAATCCCTTGTCAACATTTCTTATTCATTGAAATGACAGCTGTGTTTAACTGCAAATCAAAATGGCTGCCCCCAGAAAATAAATATGGCAGCCTCCATAAAAATTTCAGTACACGGAACACTGAGCGTGTCACAATGGAACCCTTCAGCATACATGGATGATGACATCACAATGGACCCTTGCTGTTTTCCTCCCTGGCAGCAGCCATGATGCTTCATTCTTCAGTCAGGTGTGGATCCATGCACCTCAACAGGTAAGGGCACCAATCAACAGGTAAGGGCACGTTTTTGTGTGTCAAACGAAGGTGTCAGATTATGGAAGATTTGTTTGAGGGAACAAGTGGCGCTTCTGTGCAGATTAGAATACTGTCCAGCGTCTATTAGCAAGCCCAGGACACAAAAGCCTTCTTAACTGTTCCTGATGGTATGGAAAATGAACTCTTAGAGTAACCCTTGTTACTCGCTTTCTCAACACAGGAATAGAAAGCGGCCACCGACAGAGCTAAGCCTTTTCTGTTTCTTGCTTTTTGGCCGCTGAAATGCAGGTGCAGTTCAGCTTAGCTTCTGCAACTCACCACCTCTCATGAGATACCATACCTTTTATGCATTTTTGGAGTTGTCAGAATGAGAATGCACATGCCTGTCCAATCAAAGTTCTGTGCTAGCACTAAATGAATTTAGCACCTCTGCTTCTGCCCTACCTGCTCCAGGAATTCAAAAGCAGATTCCAACCAAGTATTTTATTTTCAGCTATAATGAAAAGTGCTCATAAACTAGGCTTTGTCCTTGCTGACGTCTGTGGTTGCAATCCAATCCCTTGTCAACATTTCTTATTCATTGAAATGACAGCTGTGTTTAACTGCAAATCAAAATGGCTGCCCCCAGAAAATAAATATGGCAGCCTCCATAAAAATTTCAGTACACGGAACACTGAGCGTGTCACAATGGAACCCTTCAGCATACATGGATGATGACATCACAATGGACCCTTGCTGTTTTCCTCCCTGGCAGCAGCCATGATGCTTCATTCTTCAGTCAGGTGTGGATCCATGCACCTCAACAGGTAAGGGCACCAATCAACAGGTAAGGGCACGTTTTTGTGTGTCAAACGAAGGTGTCAGATTATGGAAGATTTGTTTGAGGGAACAAGTGGCGCTTCTGTGCAGATTAAAAATACTGTCCAGCGTCTAGTAGCAAGCCCAGGACACAAAAGCCTTCTTAACTGTTCATGATGGTATGGAAAAATGAACTCTTAGAGTAACCTCGTTACTCGCTTCTCAACACAGGAATAGTAAGTGGCCACCGACAGTGCTAAGCCTTTTCTGTTTCTGCTTTTTGGCCGCTGAAATGCAGGTGCAGTTCAGCTTAGCTTCTGCAACTCACCACCTCTCATGAGATACCATACCTTTATGCATTTTTGAGTTGTCAGAATGAGAATGCACATGCCTGTCCAATCAAAGTTCTGTGCTAGCACTAAATGAATTTAGCACCTCTGCATCTGCCCTACCTGCTCCAGGAATTCAAAAGCAGGTTCCAACCAAGTATTTTATTGCAGCTATAATGAAAAGTGCTCATAAACTAGGCTTTGTCCTTGCTGACATCTGTGGTTGCAATCCAATCCCTTGTCAACATTTCTTATTCATTGAAATGACAGCTGTGTTTAACTGCAAATCAAAATGGCTGCCCCCAGAAAATAAATATGGCAGCCTCCATAAAAATTTCAGTACACGGAACACTGAGCGTGTCACAATGGAACCCTTCAGCATACATGGATGATGACATCACAATGGACCCTTGCTGTTTTCCTCCCTGGCAGCAGCCATGATGCTTCATTCTTCAGTCAGGTGTGGATCCATGCACCTCAACAGGTAAGGGCACCAATCAACAGGTAAGGGCACGTTTTTGTGTGTCAAACGAAGGTGTCAGATTATGGAAGATTTGTTTGAGGGAACAAGTGGCGCTTCTGTGCAGATTGGAATACTCTCCAGCGTCTATTAGCAAGCCCAGGACACAAAAGCCTTCTTAACTGTTCCTGATGGTAAGGAAAATGAACTCTTAGAGTAACCCTTGTTACTCGCTCTCAACACAGGAATAGAAAGCGGCCACCGACAGAGCTAAGCCTTTTCTGTTTCTTGCTTTTTGGCCGCTGAAATGCAGGTGCAGTTCAGCTTAGCTTCTGCAACTCACCACCTCTCATGAGATACCATACCTTTATGCATTTTTGGAGTTGTCAGAATGAGAATGCACATGCCTGTCCAATCAAAGTTATGTGCTAGCACTAAATGAATTTAGCACCTCTGCAACTGCCCTACCTGCTCCAGGAATTCAAAAGCAGGTTCCAACCAAGTATTTTATTGCAGCTATAATGAAAAGTGCTCATAAACTAGGCTTTGTCCTTGCTGACGCCTGTGGTTGCAATCCAATCCCTTGTCAACATTTCTTATTCATTGAAATGATAGCTGTGTTTAACTGCAAATCAAAAATGGCTGCCCCCAGAAAATAAATATGGCAGCCTCCATAAAAATTTCAGTACACGGAACACTGAGCGTGTCACAATGGAACCCTTCAGCATACATGGATGATGACATCACAATGGACCCTTGCTGTTTTCCTCCCTGGCAGCAGCCATGATGCTTCATTCTTCAGTCAGGTGTGGATCCATGCACCTCAACAGGTAAGGGCACCAATCAACAGGTAAGGGCACGTTTTTGTGTGTCAAACGAAGGTGTCAGATTATGGAAGATTTGTTTGAGGGAACAAGTGGCGCTTCTGTGCAGATTAAAATACTGTCCAGCGTCTATTAGCAAGCCCAGGACACAAAAGCCTTCTTAACTGTTCATGATGGTATGGAAAAATGAACTCTTAGAGTAACCCTCGTTACTCGCTCTCAACACAGGAATAGTAAGTGGCCACCGACAGTGCTAAGCCTTTTCTGTTTCTGCTTTTTGGCCGCTGAAATGCAGGTGCAGTTCAGCTTAGCTTCTGCAACTCACCACCTCTCATGAGATACCATACCTTTTATGCATTTTTGGAGTTGTCAGAATGAGAATGCACATGCCTGTCCAATCAAAGTTCTGTGCTAGCACTAAATGAATTTAGCACCTCTGCATCTGCCCTACCTGCTCCAGGAATTCAAAAGCAGGTTCCAACCAAGTATTTTATTGCAGCTATAATGAAAAGTGCTCATAAACTAGGCTTTGTCCTTGCTGACGTCTGTGGTTGCAATCCAATCCCTTGTCAACATTTCTTATTCATTGAAATGACAGCTGTGTTTAACTGCAAATCAAAATGGCTGCCCCCAGAAAATAAATATGGCAGCCTCCATAAAAATTTCAGTACACGGAACACTGAGCGTGTCACAATGGAACCCTTCAGCATACATGGATGATGACATCACAATGGACCCTTGCTGTTTTCCTCCCTGGCAGCAGCCATGATGCTTCATTCTTCAGTCAGGTGTGGATCCATGCACCTCAACAGGTAAGGGCACCAATCAACAGGTAAGGGCACGTTTTTGTGTGTCAAACGAAGGTGTCAGATTATGGAAGATTTGTTTGAGGGAACAAGTGGCGCTTCTGTGCAGATTGGAATACTCTCCAGCGTCTATTAGCAAGCCCAGGACACAAAAGCCTTCTTAACTGTTCCTGATGGTAAGGAAAATGAACTCTTAGAGTAACCCTTGTTACTCGCTTCTCAACACAGGAATAGAAAGCGGCCACCGACAGAGCTAAGCCTTTTCTGTTTCTTGCTTTTTGGCCGCTGAAATGCAGGTGCAGTTCAGCTTAGCTTCTGCAACTCACCACCTCTCATGAGATACCATACCTTTTATGCATTTTTGGAGTTGTCAGAATGAGAATGCACATGCCTGTCCAATCAAAGTTATGTGCTAGCACTAAATGAATTTAGCACCTCTGCAACTGCCCTACCTGCTCCAGGAATTCAAAAGCAGGTTCCAACCAAGTATTTTATTGCAGCTATAATGAAAAGTGCTCATAAACTAGGCTTTGTCCTTGCTGACGCCTGTGGTTGCAATCCAATCCCTTGTCAACATTTCATATTCATTGAAATGACAGCTGTGTTTAACTGCAAATTAAAATGGCTGCCCCCAGAAAATAAATATGGCAGCCTCCATGAAAATTTCAGTACACGGAACACTGAGCGTGTCACAATGGAACCCTTCAGCATACATGGATGATGACATCACAATGGACCCTTGCTGTTTTCCTCCCTGGCAGCAGCCATGATGCTTCATTCTTCAGTCAGGTGTGGATCCATGCACCTCAACAGGTAAGGGCACCAATCAACAGGTAAGGGCACGTTTTTGTGTGTCAAACGAAGGTGTCAGATTATGGAAGATTTGTTTGAGGGAACAAGTGGCGCTTCTGTGCAGATTGGAATACTGTCCAGCGTCTATTAGCAAGCCCAGGACACAAAAGCCTTCTTAACTGTTCCTGATGGTATGGAAAATGAACTCTTAGAGTAACCCTTGTTACTCGCTCTCAACACAGGAATAGAAAGCGGCCACCGACAGAGCTAAGCCTTTTCTGTTTCTTGCTTTTTGGCCGCTGAAATGCAGGTGCAGTTCAGCTTAGCTTCTGCAACTCACCACCTCTCATGAGATACCATACCTTTTATGCATTTTTGGAGTTGTCAGAATGAGAATGCACATGCCTGTCCAATCAAAGTTATGTGCTAGCACTAAATGAATTTAGCACCTCTGCAACTGCCCTACCTGCTCCAGGAATTCAAAAGCAGGTTCCAACCAAGTATTTTATTGCAGCTATAATGAAAAGTGCTCATAAACTAGGCTTTGTCCTTGCTGACGTCTGTGGTTGCAATCCAATCCCTTGTCAACATTTTGTATTCATTGAAATGACAGCTGTGTTTAACTGCAAATCAAAATGGCTGCCCCCAGAAAATAAATATGGCAGCCTCCATAAAAATTTAAGTACAAGGAACACTGAGTGTGTCACAATGGAAACCTTCAGCATACATGGATGATGACATCACAATGGACCCTTGCTGTTTTCCTCCCTGGCAGCAGCCATGATGCTTCATTCTTCAGTCAGGTGTGGATCCATGCACCTCAACAGGTAAGGGCACCAATCAACAGGTAAGGGCACGTTTTTGTGTGTCAAACGAAGGTGTCAGATTATGGAAGATTTGTTTGAGGGAACAAGTGGCGCTTCTGTGCAGATTGGAATACTCTCCAGCGTCTATTAGCAAGCCCAGGACACAAAAGCCTTCTTAACTGTTCCTGATGGTAAGGAAAATGAACTCTTAGAGTAACCCTTGTTACTCGCTTTCTCAACATAGGAATAGAAAGCGGCCACCGACAGAGCTAAGCCTTTTCTGTTTCTTGCTTTTTGGCCGCTGAAATGCAGGTGCAGTTCAGCTTAGCTTCTGCAACTCACCACCTCTCATGATATACCATACCTTTTATGCATTTTTGGAGTTGTCAGAATGAGAATGCACATGCCTGTCCAATCAAAGTTATGTGCTAGCACTAAATGAATTTAGCACCTCTGCAACTGCCCTACCTGCTCCAGGAATTCAAAAGCAGGTTTCAACCAAGTATTTTATTGCAGCTATAATGAAAAGTGCTCATAAACTAGGCTTTGTCCTTGCTGACGCCTGTGGTTGCAATCCAATCCCTTGTCAACATTTCATATTCATTGAAATGACAGCTGTGTTTAACTGCAAATTAAAATGGCTGCCCCCAGAAAATAAATATGGCAGCCTCCATGAAAATTTCAGTACACGGAACACTGAGCGTGTCACAATGGAACCCTTCAGCATACATGGATGATGACATCACAATGGACCCTTGCTGTTTTCCTCCCTGGCAGCAGCCATGATGCTTCATTCTTCAGTCAGGTGTGGATCCATGCACCTCAACAGGTAAGGGCACCAATCAACAGGTAAGGGCACGTTTTTGTGTGTCAAACGAAGGTGTCAGATTATGGAAGATTTGTTTGAGGGAACAAGTGGCGCTTCTGTGCAGATTGGAATACTCTCCAGCGTCTATTAGCAAGCCCAGGACACAAAAGCCTTCTTAACTGTTCCTGATGGTAAGGAAAAATGAACTCTTAGAGTAACCCTTGTTACTCGCTTTCTCAACACAGGAATAGAAAGCGGCCACCGACAGAGCTAAGCCTTTTCTGTTTCTTGCTTTTTGGCCGCTGAAATGCAGGTTCAGTTCAGCTTAGCTTCTGCAACTCACCACCTCTCATGAGATACCATACCTTTATGCATTTTTGGAGTTGTCAGAATGAGAATGCACATGCCTGTCCAATCAAAGTTATGTGCTAGCACTAAATGAATTTAGCACCTCTGCAACTGCCCTACCTGCTCCAGGAATTCAAAAGCAGGTTCCAACCAAGTATTTTATTGCAGCTATAATGAAAAGTGCTCATAAACTAGGCTTTGTCCTTGCTGACGTCTGTGGTTGCAATCCAATCCCTTGTCAACATTTTGTATTCATTGAAATGACAGCTGTGTTTAACTGCAAATCAAAATGGCTGCCCCCAGAAAATAAATATGGCAGCCTCCATAAAAATTTAAGTACAAGGAACACTGAGTGTGTCACAATGGAAACCCTTCAGCATACATGGATGATGACATCACAATGGACCCTTGCTGTTTTCCTCCCTGGCAGCAGCCATGATGCTTCATTCTTCAGTCAGGTGTGGATCCATGCACCTCAACAGGTAAGGGCACCAATCAACAGGTAAGGGCACGTTTTTGTGTGTCAAACGAAGGTGTCAGATTATGGAAGATTTGTTTGAGGGAACAAGTGGCGCTTCTGTGCAGATTGGAATACTCTCCAGCGTCTATTAGCAAGCCCAGGACACAAAAGCCTTCTTAACTGTTCCTGATGGTAAGGAAAATGAACTCTTAGAGTAACCCTTGTTACTCGCTTTCTCAACATAGGAATAGAAAGCGGCCACCGACAGAGCTAAGCCTTTTCTGTTTCTTGCTTTTTGGCCGCTGAAATGCAGGTGCAGTTCAGCTTAGCTTCTGCAACTCACCACCTCTCATGAGATACCATACCTTTATGCATTTTTGGAGTTGTCAGAATGAGAATGCACATGCCTGTCCAATCAAAGTTATGTGCTAGCACTAAATGAATTTAGCACCTCTGCAACTGCCCTACCTGCTCCAGGAATTCAAAAGCAGGTTTCCAACCAAGTATTTTATTGCAGCTATAATGAAAAGTGCTCATAAACTAGGCTTTGTCCTTGCTGACGCCTGTGGTTGCAATCCAATCCCTTGTCAACATTTCTTATTCATTGAAATGACAGCTGTGTTTAACTGCAAATTAAAATGGCTGCCCCAAGAAAATAAATATGGCAGCCTCCATGAAAATTTCAGTACACGGAACACTGAGCGTGTCACAATGGAACCCTTCAGCATACATGGATGATGACATCACAATGGACCCTTGCTGTTTTCCTCCCTGGCAGCAGCCATGATGCTTCATTCTTCAGTCAGGTGTGGATCCATGCACCTCAACAGGTAAGGGCACCAATCAACAGGTAAGGGCACGTTTTTGTGTGTCAAACGAAGGTGTCAGATTATGGAAGATTTGTTTGAGGGAACAAGTGGCGCTTCTGTGCAGATTGGAATACTCTCCAGCGTCTATTAGCAAGCCCAGGACACAAAAGCCTTCTTAACTGTTCCTGATGGTAAGGAAAATGAACTCTTAGAGTAACCCTTGTTACTCGCTTCTCAACACAGGAATAGAAAGCGGCCACCGACAGAGCTAAGCCTTTTCTGTTTCTTGCTTTTTGGCCGCTGAAATGCAGGTTCAGTTCAGCTTAGCTTCTGCAACTCACCACCTCTCATGAGATACCATACCTTTTATGCATTTTTGGAGTTGTCAGAATGAGAATGCACATGCCTGTCCAATCAAAGTTATGTGCTAGCACTAAATGAATTTAGCACCTCTGCAACTGCCCTACCTGCTCCAGGAATTCAAAAGCAGGTTCCAACCAAGTATTTTATTGCAGCTATAATGAAAAGTGCTCATAAACTAGGCTTTGTCCTTGCTGACGCCTGTGGTTGCAATCCAATCCCTTGTCAACATTTCTTATTCATTGAAATGACAGCTGTGTTTAACTGCAAATCAAAATGGCTGCCCCCAGAAAATAAATATGGCAGCCTCCATAAAAATTTCAGTACACGGAACACTGAGCGTGTCACAATGGAACCCTTCAGCATACATGGATGATGACATCACAATGGACCCTTGCTGTTTTCCT
The DNA here is from genome assembly GCA_033119425.1 of Bufotes viridis. Taxonomy (NCBI): domain Eukaryota; kingdom Metazoa; phylum Chordata; class Amphibia; order Anura; family Bufonidae; genus Bufotes; species Bufotes viridis. The sequence continues at coordinate 591 of JAKVIS010005372.1, read as the reverse complement.
CCCTGGCAGCAGCCATGATGCTTCATTCTTCAGTCAGGTGTGGATCCATGCACCTCAACAGGTAAGGGCACCAATCAACAGGTAAGGGCACGTTTTTGTGTGTCAAACGAAGGTGTCAGATTATGGAAGATTTGTTTGAGGGAACAAGTGGCGCTTCTGTGCAGATTGGAATACTCTCCAGCGTCTATTAGCAAGCCCAGGACACAAAAGCCTTCTTAACTGTTCCTGATGGTAAGGAAAATGAACTCTTAGAGTAACCCTTGTTACTCGCTTTCTCAACACAGGAATAGAAAGCGGCCACCGACAGAGCTAAGCCTTTCTGTTTCTTGCTTTTGGCCGCTGAAATGCAGGTGCAGTTCAGCTTAGCTTCTGCAACTCACCACCTCTCATGAGATACCATACCTTTTATGCATTTTTGGAGTTGTCAGAATGAGAATGCACATGCCTGTCCAATCAAAGTTATGTGCTAGCACTAAATGAATTTAGCACCTCTGCAACTGCCCTACCTGCTCCAGGAATTCAAAAGCAGGTTCCAACCAAGTATTTTATTGCAGCTATAATGAAAAGTGCTCATAAACTAGGCTTTGTCCT
>JAKVIS010005371.1:0-12171 GCA_033119425.1 Bufotes viridis | reverse complement strand
CAGCAGAGCGGGTGCTTAGTGTGGGTGGGGCCATAGTTACCCCAAGGAGAACTCCGCCTGTCCACCCAAAAAGTGGAGAGACTCTACCCGTGTCAAAGATGAATCAGGCTTGGATCAGCCAGGATTTCCACACACCAATTCCTGATCCATCTGATTAGATCATCCATGCCGTCTCACCCAAACCTTGAAAAAAAGAGACCGGTTTCTTCTGACTACCTGCCTCAGCTACTACTCTGGGATGCTGCCACCCACCTGATGCCACACATCTGATGCTAAGTGCTCCTTCTTTTACCCACCTTCGTCAGTGGGTACTGGTATTGCCACCACCGCCCCACTTTGTCACAGAGTGGGCTGCGCTTTTGCATAGGGAGAATGCCAAGTGTGGTGAGCCACAAGGGCGTATACTTGATATGCAAATTAGGTATTGGAATGCTACAAACTTGTCGATTGGCCAAATTGAACTTTGTGATCTGATTGGCAATACAATTTTGGGGTGTGTTTGGTTTCAACTATATATACAGTTGTGTTCAAAATTATTCAACCCCCAATGCTGTAAAGGGTTTTAGGGAATTTAGTGTACATTTGTAATTGTGTTCAGAATGAAATCCTACAAGGACTTTTTAAAGAACCAAATGCAACTAAAATGACATCAATTGATTTTGTAATAAAGTATTAAATGTTTTTTTTTGTGATTTCTTCATTGACACAATTATTCAACCCCTTAAAGACTACCACTCCTAAGAACAGAGGTTCATTCAAGTGTTTTTGATCAGGTATTGAAAACACCTGTGGATGTCAAGGAGCAGCAATCAAGCATAATAAGCACCAATTAGACAGATTTAAAATGACTGTGATACTCAGCTCCTTCTAGACATTTACTGGTGTGTTTACAAACATGGTGAAGTCAAAAGAATGGTCCAGGAAGACAAGAGAAGAGGTGATTTCTCTTCACAGGAAGGGCAATGGCTATAAGAAGATTGCAAAGATGTTAAACATACCAAGAGACACCATAGGAAGCATAATTCACGAATTCAAGGCAAAGGGCACTGTTGAAACGCTACCTGGTCGTGGCAGAAAGAAGATGCTGACTTCGACTGCTGTGCGCTACCTGAAGCGCAAAGTGGAGAAAAGTCCCCGTGTGACTGCTGAGGAACTGAAAAAAGATTTGTCAGATGCGGGTACTGAAGTTTCAGTTCAGACAATAAGGCGCACACTGCGTAATGAAAGCCTCCATGCCAGAACTCCCAGGCGCACCCCCTTGCTGTCTCCAAAGAATAAGAAGAGTCGACTGCAGTATGCCAAAAGTCATGTGGACAAACCACAAAAGTTTTGGGATAGTGTTCTGTGGACTGATGAAACAAAGTTAGCACTGTTTGGGCCCATGGATCAACACTATGTTTGGAGGAGGAAGAACAAGGCCTATGAAGAACAGAACACCTTGCCTACTGTAAAAGCATGGCGGGGGGTCAATCATGCTTTGGGGCTGTTTTGCTTCTACAGGTACAGGGAAGCTTCAGCGTGTGCAAGGTACCATGAATTCTCTTCAGTACCAGGAGATATTGGATGAAAATGTGATGCAGTCAGTCACAAACCTGAGGCTTGGGAGGCGTTGGACCTTTCAACAGGACAAGGATCCCAAGCATACCTCCAAGTCCACTAGAGCATGGTTGCAGATTAAAGGCTGGAACATTTTGAAGTGGCCATCGCAGTCACCAGACTTAAATCCGATTGAGAACCTCTGGTGGGACTTAAAGAAAGCAGTTGCAGCGCGCAAACCTAAGAATGTGACTGAACTGGAGGCTTTTGCCCATGAACAATGGGCGAAAATACCCGTAGATCGCTGCAAGACACTTGTGTCAAGCTATGCTTCACGTTTAAAAGCTGTTATAACTGGAAAAGGATGTTGTACTAAGTACTAAGATTAAATGTCACTTGGGGGTTGAATAAAACTGATAATGATGTGAGCACAGAAAAGACATTTGTGGTTATTTCATTAGAAATGTTATGTTATATTTGTCTGACTTACAAGTGCCTCTTTGATTTAATTGTAAACAAGATGACTGAAATGATCAAAATCAATGTCAAACTGGCCAAAACACTCAATTTCAGTGGGGGTTGAATAATTTTGAACACAACTGTATGTCTGTATAGTCACTAGAATTATATGCTTGACAAGGCCGAAACGTTGCATTTTCTGTACACTTTGCTATGGAGTTTTGAATAAATGAAGATTAGTTTTGAACATGCTGCTGTAGCCCACTTTTTCCATTCCACTCTGTCACAGGTCACTTTGTGAGATGTTGCTGCTGCCATCTCCAAACTATGTCACCTTGCCACTCTGTGGTATCCTGATGCTGCTGCTGCCATCTCCACACTATGTCACCTTCACACTCTGTGGTATCCTGATGCTGCTGCCATCTCCACACTATGTCACCTTTACACTCTGTGGTATCCTGATGCTGCTGCTGCCATCTCCACACTATGTCACCTTCACACTCTGTGGTATCCTCATGCTGCTGCCATATCCACACTATGTCACCTTGCCACTCTGTGGTATCCTGATGCTGCTGCCATATCCACGCTATGTCACCTTGCGGTATCCTCCTGATGCTTCCCCTGCAGCTACCTTCGTACTCTGTCATTGTGCCAATTCTTGGCCTTCTCCTGATGCTGCCAACTCCAGACTGTCATTGTTCCACTCGGTGGCCTTCTCCTGATGCTGCTTCTGCCGCCACCTCCAGACTCTGTCATTGTGCCATTTGCGCTTCTTTTTGGCGCCAACATCGACCTGTAAGGCTGAGTTCATACTTAAGTTATTTGGTCAGTTTTGGCCCCGTGAGTGCCCAAATAAGTGAAGTGTGCAGTGTTTCTAAGAGTGTTCTACACAGTGTTCTACACCAACATAAAGGCTCTCTGCAGCCAGGAAATAGCTGCTTTTTAACGTAATTCGCCGCGAATATATTCGGATCGAACTGATTTTTCCCAAAAAATTTGACGAATCGGCGAATCAAATTCTTGAAAAATTCGCTCATCACTAGTTATATTCATGATACTGAAAACATAGTTTAAAGACATTTCACAGCACAAAATCTGCATTATTACCCCCTCCTAGTGGGGCATCTTCTCTTTTTCTATGAAGGGGCAACAAATCCCTTCATGCACTATGGAAGAGACTCAAAAAAAATGTCCCTGTTGATGATTTGATAACAGTAGTCGCAAGAACTGCTATTAGGAGGTTCAGGTGAAGGTGGGGGACCCCATGCATAATTATGTGGTGGTAGCATTGGCACCTGTAACCACTGTGGTGGTGGTAGGGGCAGTGATGGACTGGTTTCCACACCAGGCACTTATCCAATTCCTCCATGTCCTCCCGCATGGAAATCTTCCTGCCCCTAACTGCAGCAGGGTAGAACGTCACTCCCACTCTCCCGTAATCCTATCATATGTGTAAAGTCAAGCATTGTGATGGACTCCAATGCGGCGAAGTGAGTTATTCCCGAAATCTCATGAGTAGTGTTGAGCGAACTTGGAATTCTATGGCAGCATACACCACGGAAGACTATAAGAGGCATTCTGTATTGCATTCCATCATAATAGAAGTCTATGGCCAGCTATCGCAAGTTCGCTTAACACTACTTGTGAGACTTTGGTGAACAACTTGGAACCGTATTTGGCTTCGTTTCTGACTAGTATGAACTGAATGGTTTTTCAGTTTGATTTTTAAACTGAAAAGCCATTCAGTTTATACTAGTCGGAACCGAAGCTGACTTCGGATCCAAGTTTTAAAATGTTTTTTTTTTTTCAGTTTAAAAATCAATTATGGAAGTTATTCACCAAAGTCTCAAAAGACTTCGGGAATTACACACTTCACCTTGATGGAATCCATACATTTTAATGCTCTACTGAGATGGATCTTCATACAGCATTAAACTGAAAGTTTGAGCGAAGCGACTTTGGATCTAGGATCTGAAGCTTGCTTCGCTCATCCCTAGGGGAAATGTTTTTCTATTGATGAAAAGGAGGCTAAATTGCTTTATTATCAGCATACACTGTATATGAAGTGTGCTGCAGCTTTCGGAGAGCAAATATCTGTCGCTTGCATGCCTAAGGCCCCTCTACACCCCCCTAACAAGTGACCCACTTCCCACCATCTCCGCAACTACAAGTGGTAAAAACCACAGCAGCCAGTTCAGCATCATGGGCATGATGGAGTAATTTTTTTATGTGCAATGCCAGTCTGATGCAAATTCTGCATACTGCCTGAACCCCCAAGTTCAGTCCTACCTGAACTCTCCAGAGCACACTTAATGGACTTCTGATCAAACTGAGTGGAACAATGATTCAAACTGGCCCAGTATACTCTATCTGTTCTGTCTTGTCCAGCCTCTGGACAGTTTTCAGCACTGCAGGGGGAATCGTGACCCAAACTGACAAAGTTGTTCTCTGCCAGTGTACAAAACACCAATTTTGACAAAATGAACAAGGCCTGGATCCATGAGGATTTTCAGTTTTCTCCGGCTGAGGGCAATTAATAGATCTGCCATAGCTGAAGGTGTTCCACCATACAACTGCCATTGTTAGCCTGTCTACCATCATGTTCTGTACCATATGGCGGCTGCTGCAGCTGCTACCATCATGTCCTTACCAATGTTTATCTGCCTACTATCTTGTTTAGTAATGAGCGAGCACCAAAGTATTCGGGTGTTCGGTCCGAACACATTGCTATATTCGTTTACTCGGCCGAGCATCCGAGTATAATGGAAATCAATGGAAGACAACTAGGCACCCCCTGCTCTGAAGAGGGGAGGGTGCCTGATCCATTGGAAAAAGGTCAGAAAGTGACAAACACCACAGAAATGAATCGGGAACAGCATGGGGATGATGTCTGGATGCATCTTGGACTCCCAGGTTGCTGGTGGGAACCATGTTGTTCGAGTTGTATTCCACTTTAACAGACTGACAAAAATAAGCCCCCCCCAAAAAAAATACAAATAAAAAAATAAATAAATAAAATTTAGGAAACTTTCTTTCCGGTATATTCAATTGTATATAAAGTGCAAGTGCTGCCAAAAATTACAAGCAAGAGGCACTCCAAAACAGCCTATATATCGCATAAAGGAGGGCCTCATTCACATTGTGGTACAATTGTTCAGGTAGTGGCACTCCTACACTCATAAAGCCCATGCACTAAGTGATAGGGCTGCCAAAAATTACAAGAAACCGGCACTCCAATACACCCTTTATTACACATAAAGTAGGGCATCATACAGACCATTGAAAAATTATGATAGGTGGCCTGCTGGTGACCCTCAAAAACAATGGAGGAGGCAATGGAGGAGGTAGCCAGGTAACAATATTTTTTTTTTAAAATTGGGGTAGCCTCCAAAATAATGAGACAAATAAAAAAAAAAGAAACAAAAGAATAAGTGCACTTAGGTACAAGAATGTATAGTTGAGGCAGGTATAACTCTATTCTGCACAATGTACAGACAAGTCTTGTGGGATCCAAGCCTGGTTTATTTTAATGAAGGTGAGCTTGTCCACGTTGGCTGTGGACAGGCGGCTGCGTTTTAATGACGCCCCCTGCTGTGCTAAATACATGTTCAGACAATACACTGGCTGCAGGGCAGGCCAGCACCTCCAAGGCCTAAAGGGCAAGCTCAGGCCATGTGGACGATTTGGAGACCCAAAAGTTGAATGGGGCAGAACCATCAGTGAGTACGTGTAGGCCTGTGCACACGTACTGTTCCACCATGTTGTTCTCCTAAGATGTTCCATATCAGCTGGTGGTGCCGGTTGTTGTGGCGTGGTGAGAAAGCTTTTCCACATGTCGGCCATGCTAACTCTGCCTTGTGAGGTGCTGGTCATGACCCAGATGCATTGGTGACCTCTTCCTCCTCTTCCTCTGGCTTCGCCTTGTGCTTCCACTTGTCCCCCTGTGACAGTTGGGAATACCCTCACGAGAGGGTCTACCATTGTGCACTTGTAGTCGCGCATTCTTCCTATCACACTCCAGTGAGGGAATTAAGGACGGCACATTGTATTTGTAACGGGGATCCAGCAGTGTGGCAACACAGTAGTCAGCACAAGATAAAATGTGGGCAACTCTGCGGTTGTTGCGCAGGCACTGCAGCATGTAGTCGCTCATGTGTACCAGGCTGCCCAGAGGAAAGGATAAGCTGTCCTCTGTAGGTGGTGTATCGTCTGTGTCCTCTGTATCCCCCCAGCCACGCTCCATTGATGGTCATGATCTGCGTTGGGTGCCATCCTGCTGTGAACCCGTTCCTCCTCCTCTACCTCATCCTCCTCCTTCTCATCCTCCAGAACTGTGCCCTGGTTGGCCACATGTGTACCTGGCCTCTGCTGGTGCAGGAACCCACCCTCTGAGCCACTTCTGAATGACTGGCCTGAAACCCTGTGAAATGCCCCCTCTTCCTCCTCCTCTTCCTCCTGTGCCACATCCTCTTCCATCATCGCCCTAAGTGTTTTTTCAAGGAGACATAGAAGTGGTATTGTAATGCTAAGAACCATGGTGATGGACCATGTGATTGGACCATGTGATGTGACGTCATCACAGGTCCTTTAGTTCTTAGCTGATGCTGGGAAAGAGAGGACAGATCGCAACTACGCGATCAAGTGGCTAAGGTAAGTTAACTTTTATTATTTTTAACCCCTTCCACTTCATTTTACTATGCATTCTTTATTAAGAATGCTATTATTTCCCCTTATAACCATGTTATAAGGGAAAATAATCAATTCTCCAGAAGACTAAACCGACTTCAGTGGTGAAGTCCGGCTTCGGGTCTGGGTACCAAACATGGCGATTTTTCTCACGCGCGTGCAAAACGCATTACAAACGTTTGCACCCGCGCGGGAAAAACACGCATATTCCCGCAAAGCACCCGCCTCTTATCCGGGCGTCAAACATGACGCCCGTGTGAAAGAGGCCTAAGAGTCTGCTGCATGATTTGGAGCTCAGGCTGCTTGGCCGCTTTGCAACGGGGTGAGGTTAAAGACTGATGGGCATGGGCTGTAGGTGCCAACTCTGAGCTTTCTGCAGAGGACTGTGTGGTAGATACTGTGAAGGAACTGGCTCCACTGTCAGCCACCCAATCTACTATCGCCTGTACTTGTTCTGGCCTCACCATCCGTAGAGCGGCATTAAGGCCTACCAAATAACGCTGCAGGTTCTGTCGCCTACTCGCACCTGAGGAAGGTGTTTCACTAGGATCTGTAGCTGGCGCAGAACAGCCACGTCCTCTCCCAGCAACAGGAACTCCACCAACACCACCAAGACCATGTCCACGTCCCTTATTTGATGTTCTCATAATTTGTGTTCACGTACCAAACTAACAGATGTTTTATTTCAGGTGTCAATTTAACTGCCAAAAGTCAACAATTAAGTTCACTAAAAGTAAGGCAGTGCCTGTGTCAAACAAAATACATTTCTTTAGGTCACACAACAGTGTAACGGAGAAATTCAATACAATTACTTCACTATCAACAAAAATTAGATTTTTCAGACCAACAATGTAACAGCAGAGGTTAACGGTTTAATTTGACTGTCAGAAATGCAGCGTACACTGCAAATGTGCCATCTACCACAAAACCGGTGTTTTTGCAACCAACTATGTAAATGTAGAGTACCACAGGTTACCTAAAATGACTAAAATGCAGGGTAGACCTCAGATCTGCTATGTAGCACAAAACCAGTGTTTATTGAAACAAACTACAGAAATACAGTTTTTCACCGCAAAATCTTAACTGTTTTTTCAGTGTGGCATGCAAACGTGCTCTGTGGCACAACAGTACAGGTTTATTAACCCAACTTCAGAAATGCAGTTTTTCACCGCAAAACTTTAAAATAGGTAATGTAGGGGGATTTGACCTGCCAGAAAAAAAAGAATTTTTCCTCCACTGAGCTAAAAATAATAATTAGATGTCCCTGGCAGGCTGGCACACATGCAGGTCACATGCAGTTCCAAGGACACTGCAGTTGCTAAAATGGCTGCTGACCCCCACCTCAGTAACAAATGGATTAATGGAAAATTATTTTGCAGTATACCTGGGCTCAGGGCTGGGTACAAATATGTAGCATGACACCCTCAATGCTTGCTGTAGTTTAAAGAGTTAACACCACCAAGTTAAACAGATGTGTTCCCTAATCTCTCCCTTAGAGCACCAGCAGCAGCGGAGTGACATGCGGCGCTATGTAACTCCAGCTTAAATAAAATCTGAGTCACATGCTGCACTTAGCCAAATCACAGCCATGCTAATAGTAGGCATGACTGTGATGGCTTCTTAGGGCAAAGTAGTGAAACGCTTGTAGATAGACTGCCCTGCAGCCTTTCAAAAAGGGGGAAGAAATCACCGAACAACGAACCCCAACTTTTACGGAAATGTTCAGGTTTGGGTCTGGGTGCGAAAAACCGTAATGTTCGGTGTTTACCCGAACTTTACCTACTGGTGAGCTGATGCTCTAAAACATTATATGCTAGTGCCTGCAAGTGAGCTGAGGCTCTAAAACATTATATGTGAGTGCCTGCAAGTGAGCTGAGGCTCTAAAACATTATATGCGAGTGCATGCTGTTCAGCTGACCCTATAAAAAATTTGAGTTCAGGGCCTGCAGTTGAGCCGACCCTATAAAAAAATTAGAGTGGAGGGAATGTATACAGTCTGGATGAGGAGGAGAAGGAAACAAGATTCAACCGTATACTCTTTGTGGTGGAAAAGGTGCATGGGAATACACTACAGTAGATTTAGTTCATTATAAATGATAGATGGAAATTGCCTTTATGTTAATCATCAGCTCAGTTCTCCTCTGGTGGCGTTGAGAAGTCAGAGGCAATCTAGGCTTTGTTCATTTTTATGAGTCCACCTGTCAGCATTGTCAGTGGACAAGTGGATATGCTTATCTGTTTTAATGCCACCAGCAGCACTAAATACACGCTCAGACAAAACGCTGGCGGCAGGGCAGGCCAGCACCTCTAAGGCGTAGAGAGCAAGTTCGTGCCACTTGTCCAGCTTGGACACCCAGTAGTTGTAAGACACTGAGGGATTATTTAGGAGGCTGACAAGGTCTGCTATGTATTCCTTCGACATCTTTCAAAACTTTTCCCTCTTTGTAGCACTAGGTCACACTTCAGGGTGAGGTTGCTGGAGGGGTGTCATGAAAGTGCCCCATGCCTTGGAGAGTGTTGCCCTGCCTTTGTTGGAACTGCTGTGTGTTCCCCTTGTCTCACTTTCTCAGTTGCCTAAGAAAGTACGGACTCTGCCGACGGCATTGTCAGATGGAAAATTTTGGAGCACTCTCTCAACAAGTACAGTTGTGTTCAAAATTATTCAACCCCAATGCTGTAAAGGGTTTTAGGGAATTTAGTGTACATTTGTAATTGTGTTCAAAATGAAATCTTACAAGGACTTTTTAAAGAACCAAATGCAACTAAAATAACATCAATTGTTTTTGTAATACAGTATTAACCACTCCCGGACCGCCGTACGCAGGATCGCGTTCTCGCGGCGGCCGGGCTCTTCTGATCCGACGCATCTAGGCGTCATCTCGCGAGACGCTAGATTTCGCGTAGATGCGCCCGCGCATGCGCAGATCGCGCACTGCAAAAGGCGCAGGGCCACTTAGTCATCAGCCTGCCAGCCAATCGGCATCGCTGGCGGGCTGATGACTTTAAAAACGAATGAGAAGCCATTTAACCCATCATATTTGTAAATATGATGGATTAATGAGCTTCGTGCTCTCTCCTGGGTCCTTTTCGTCGGTTGGACCCAGGAGAGAGCACACCTACTGTGAGTACACCAAGCACCACACATAAGCCCCCTGATCAGCCCCCATCACCCAAATTAACCCCTTGATCACCCCTTTTCATCACCTGTCAATCATCTAGTGAAAGGGAAAAAGTGATCAGAGTAAACTGTCACTTTTTTTTTTTCACTAGGATTGACTTTTAGGTTTAGATTACTTTAGGCCCCTTTGGTAGGTAGTTAGCGTTAGCGCCCAGCCCACCGCACCGCAAAGTCACTGGTTCGCTGATTAGCGTAGCGCTAATCAGCGCTTGTACTTTTATAGTATCTGTAAGTGATCAGAACTGATCACGGTCAGATATATAATAGTACTAGTGTCACCTTAGTTCGCCCTCCACCCAAAACGCAGTGTTTGCCCGATCAGGCCTGATCGGTCGCCCACACCTGCGTTCACCTACGCCCACCCCGCCGCAGTGACAAAAATTTTTTTTGTAATCACTGCACAATCCTTTACAAGCGCTGCGGCGATAAAAATCAGTTTTGATTTTTTTATCAATCGCAGCGGCTTCTGTACTTCGCTACACTCTCAATTGTAAGACAGGCTTGCTTTTTTTCTGGTAGTCTCAGGAATACCCCCAAATTTAGACGCCCAAATGTCAAACAAGGGGTATTCCTCTGAAGAGGCCTACAGGATTCTGACCCAGTCGGATGAGGAAGTGGGAACCCTCATCTGACGAATCCAGCGGGTCAGAATACGAACCTGTAGAGAGCAGTGGCAGTCTGACCCAAAGTTCTGACGAGGAGGTGGAGGTCCCTGATAGAAGCAGGCGTATCTCGGCCCCGTGTTGCTAGACCGCAGGTTGCGCAGGATCCGCTTCAAGGGCAGCAGAGTGGGGCTGGCGCTGCCGGATTACGTGGTGAGGCATACACCAGCAGCGCAGCCCGTCCTGGACCTTCTACCAGCACTGCCGTACAACATGGTGAAGTGGCGAGCACCAGAAGGGCAGTTGAAGCTGGTACAGTGGCACGTGCAGTAGTTTCCCGCCGCAGCCACCGCGCAGACAGGCCCGTAGAGCCCCTAGAGTCCCTGAGGTGCTGGCAAACCCTGATTGGCAGCCCCTTCTTCAGCCGCACCAGTAGTTCCCCCTTTCACCGCCCAGTCAGGAGTTCGGACAGCTCAGATCGGATCGGCGCTGGGGTTTTTGAGCTGTTTTTCACTGCGGAGCTCTCTTGACTTAGTCGTGGCAGAAACAAAACAGATATGCCACTCAATTTATCGCCGACAACCCGGGAAGCTCCTATGCCCAGCCTTTCCGGTGGAAACCAGTCCAAGTTTCCGAACTTAGAACTTTTCTGGGCCTTCTCTCAGCATGGGCATAACCAAAAAACATGAATTGCGGTCATATTGGTCCACGAACCCAATTCATAACATGCCCATGTACTCTGCTGCCATGTCCAGGACACGTTTTGAGACCATCCTGCGTTTCCTGCACTTTAGCGACAACACCACCTCCCGTCCGAGAGGCCACCCAGCTTTTGACCGGCTCCATAAAACTCGGCCCCTCATAGACCATTTCAACCAGAAATTTGCAGATTTGTACACCCTGCTCAAAACATCTGCGTAGACGAGTCCCTTGTACATTTTACCGGGCGCCTTGGCTTCAAGCAGTACATCCCAAGCAAGCGCCCGGTATGGGGTCAAATTGTATAAGCTCTGTGAAAGGGCCACAGGCTATACGCACAAATTTCGGATCTATGAGGGAAAAGATCAGACCCTGGAGCCGGTCGGTTGCCCTGACTACCTGGGGAGCAGTGGGAAGATAGTCTGGGACTTGGTGTCACCCTTATTCGGCAAGGTACCATCTTTACGTGGACAACTTTACACAAGTGTGGCCCTCTTCAGGCATTTGTTCCTAGAACAGATTGGCTGCTGCGGCACCGTTTGACCTAGTCGCCGGGCTACCCCCAACGGCTCATTACCACCAGACTTGCAAGGGGGCAGAGGGCTGCACTGTGTAACGAAGAACTGCTCGCGGTGAAATGGAGAGACAAGCGTGACGCTTACATGCTCTCCTCCATTCACGCACACCGACAGTCCAAATTGAACGGGCAACCAGTGTCGTTGAAAAGCCCCTCTCAGTCCACGACTATAACCTCCACATGGGAGGGGTGGACTTCAACGACCAGATGTTGGCCCCGTATTTGGTTTCCGAAAGACCAGACGCTGGTATAAGAAGGTGTCTGTATATTTGATTCAATTGGCTCTATATAACAGTTACGTTCTCTACAGTAAGGCTGGGAGAACGAGATCCTTCCTCAAATTCCAGGAAGAGATCGTTGAGAACCTCCTGTACCCAGGAGGTTCCGTGGCCCCATCCACCAGTGTAGTTAGCCGTCTACACGAGCGGCACTTC
>JAKVIS010005370.1:0-12156 GCA_033119425.1 Bufotes viridis | reverse complement strand
TTTTTTCTTACTGGTTCTATTTCTACCATCTCTTTCTTCAAAGGCTGAACATTAACATCTTCTTTTACTACCATTTCTGTCTTCAACTTGTCTTCTTCAAACTTTCTATTAGTTTCCCAATAGCAAAAACCGTACTGTCCTTTAATATTAAGTCTTCCAGCTGAAAACCCATCTTGACCTTCTTTGGACCACACCAAAAACCTCCTTTTGCCATTCCATATTCCGCTATTGTTCAAGAAACACTTCTCAAACTTTACCATTAAACCAAAACTCTGCAGATATTCTCTGATTTCTGACACTCCCACAAAGGGATCTTCCATTCCAACAACTAATTTCTTTGGTAATCCAATACATGATAAATAAATATCCACCTCTTGTACTGAGTCACATGCTTCACTCCATACAGCAAAAAAATCCCAACACTTTTTTCCTGACGTCAAAGTCACATCGTAGGCTCCCCTCTTACCGTGACTCTGCATACAGAAGATATCTGATTTCTCGATCTTTCCGTATTTCTTCAATATCTCCAAGACAAAACTTTCATTCCAGCCGTTTTCTGAGTCTTTCCTGCAAACCAAACGTAAGCAGTTCTTTTTCCTTCTGAAATCCATCTTGTTGGGCTTTCCAAAAATCAGGACTCCGTAACGTGGCAACAAATCCAATCCTTCCTGAACAAGTCAGGACTGCCCACCACAGCTATGTGTGGTGGCAGGATGATCGCCTCTCGTTGCCCCGGGACTAAGCCGTCCCCCCATAGCAGCACCAGGTCCAACACCGGCTATAAACCGGTGTCTTTCCTGGAGGCCGAGGGTCCGGGTACCCGGGGCACCTCTGGCCAAGACCAAGGCAACACCTCCTGATACTACACTTGATCTTAGCCAAAAGGCCGAGAAGCGATAACCCGAAAAGGGACCGCCGCCGAGGCCCACGGTCGCCAACACAGAACACTTCTGAAGGCGACAGGCAGCCTCCTGCAGGCAGGCCCCAGCCACATTCCAGCAGACAGCCGCCTTCTCGCTCTCACAAACCAGGGAGAGCTTCAGTCCTCTACTCTGCCCTCACACCATCATGCTCCTCTTCGGGCTCTTCATCTGCATAGACCCGCCCGCCCACTCAAGGCCACACCTTTTCCTCCGAAGTACGCCCTGTTCAAAGAGAAAAAAAAAAACAATACAAGATATTATAATAATCATCAATCATCATTGCATTGTAGATTGTCATGTCAGGGCCCCATTGGTCACGAATCCGTCAGGGCACCATGTGATGTCATTCATCCCGTAACAAGCTGCAGAATAGGCCCTTGTGACACGTGCCATGTTCCGTCCACTGTACACAGAGGAGGATGCCCGGCGGCAGCGGCGGCTGCTGCTACATCTGCAGTGATGGGCAACTGTGCTCCTCCTCTCCTCCCCCAAAAGGAAAAACCCACTTCAGAAGATCCACAAGAAGGAGACACAGCAGCAGCCGTCGTTTACTTACTTAAGAAGAGCATAATGGTAACATCTAGCCAGCTTGTTGCTCCAAACGTGTCAATTAGGAGGAGCATGTTCACAACAGCCCAAACCCCAGGTGCGCGGGGCGGGCGCAGGCCCAAACACTTCATTCAGCTGATCAGCCAATTATTCCATCAGTCTAAATTGGATTCGAGTGAGAAGACTTGGCCGGCCGGGTGCCGGAACCGACAGCCACAGTGGATGGAAGATGGAAAGACAGTAGCTGCGGAGATGCAGATAGGGGATGTATCAGATATTGACACCAAATATTTGTTTGGAAAAAAAGATTAAAATTGTTTGATGATGATTAATAATAAGAATAAGAATAAGAATAATAATAAGAATAATTGTTAACAAATAGGGGCTTTCGTGCAGCAATTCATACATTTCTGTTGCAATAGTAAAAAAATACGACATTCACATGAAGAACTACAGATAAGTACTCCTGTACCACGAGGAAAAAAACCAGCAATCATTGCCCAATTTCTAGGACTCGTCTGGCTTGTCCATGGGTGGCCCACATGGGAGTAACATCTTCTCCATCAGGTTAAACTTCACTCTTGCCTTGCTCTCGTTCTCAGCCACAGCAAAGTAGTTGAGCAGATCAAAGTGGCCCATATAGGAGCAGTAGGAGTCACGATGCTGATTTACCAACCATTCCCATGTTGTGGTGTCCGCATGGCCGGTGCCAATATACTTTGACTGCAAATGCTCCAACTGGCTGTGGATGGTATATCGGTCAGTCCAAAAGGCCAGAAAGTGATAACCCAAAGAGAAGCTCACGGCCCAGGCCCACGTTCAGCAACACAGAACACTTCTCAATGCGACAGACACATTCCAGGAGCCATCTCGCTGGCATAAACCAGAGACAACTTGTATCCTCCTCTCTGACCTCACCACCATGCGCCTCTTCAGGTTCACCATCAGCATAGCACCACCCGCCAGATGCACACTCACTTTTGGCCACGCCTTTTCTTCACACATACGTCCTAGTAACAAAGCGTGCCAAAAAAAGAGACAGATAGGAGGAAGCAATACAGGACTGAAGAGGGAGGGAGGGAGGGAAGGAAGGAAGAAAAGAAAAGAAAAGAAAAGAGAAAAAAAAAAAAAAAACAACTTGGTTGATTGTGATGTCAGAGCCTCATTGTTGATTGTGATGTCAGAGCCTCATTGTTGATTGTGATGTCAGGGCCTCATTGTTGAGTGTTCCGTCAGGGCCCATTGTGATGTCATCCCTTGACCTGACCCCTGACCTTAGCTGACCTGACCTGCCCACTGTGACACGTGCAGTGTTCCGTCCATTGTACAGGCAAGGTAGGTCCAGCTGCTCCTGATACATTGGAAGTGCTGGACGACTTTCTCGCCTCCACTTAATCCAGTTACGTTTACAATATCCACAAGAGGGAGACACAGGCATACATTACGTACTGAAGGACTGGAAAAGCAAAATGGTTACTTACATCCAGCCAAACTGTTCCAAAAGTGTCACTTTCCAGGAATGAATGTGCACAACAGGCCAAACAATCCCACAGGTGCTTGCTTGCGTGCGTGCTGGTCCAAACACTGCATTCATCTGATAAGCCAATTAATCTATCAGTCTTAATTGGATTTGGCCTGTGAGGAGAATGGGCAGGTGATGGATCCTACAGCTACGGCTGCTGCTGCTGCTGCATCATCAGGAGATGGACAGACTGACACACGCAGGTATTATGCAGCAAGCAACACTGGGCAGAAAGAGAGAGAGAGAGGGAAAAAACAAAAAAACAGATGAGGTGCAGACTGAGGCAGGGCACAGCTTTCCACTTGCTTGCTGGAAGGAGGGAAGAAGGATTATTCTTGCAATCTAGTCGTTCTGTTTTTGGATACTGGATTAGGAAGGGGTGCACCGGTCCTGGAGGTACTGCAATACCAGGTCAATGCGTGGAGTGGACAGAGCAAGCTCTTTTTCCATCTCCCTGTTCGAAAAATCCATTTAATATATGGTCCCCAGATAGGGGACGTATCAGATATTAAACTGATAAGAACAGATTTTTTTTTTTTCTTTTTTTTTTTTTCCCCGACCATTCAGTTCCAAGGTAACTCCCACACTGAAACTTACGCCCGTAGGGGTCACCAACCAACCAGTTTCGTAGGGTTACCTTAACACATCCTCATGGTCTTCATTTTGCATCATAGAGAGAAAAAACAAAAAGCAAACTAAACCTTTACCAAATGACGCCACTTAAGAAACTTCCAATTTCCCTCAGCATCTAGCCCCTTCTCCATATCCCACTTATACAAAAAGTATAATTTGTCTAACACCATTCTCACACATCCAGTCACCTCAATTTTCTCTTTCTTATAAACATACAAGTTCCTACAGTCCCAAAGCACCTCTTTCACACAGGCCAAGAACAACCACAAGATCCTATTTTTCTCTCCTCCCAATTGACACAAGGCAAACATCACAATATCATACTTCAGTCTCTTCACACCAGTCAATTCAGCACACAAGCCACCTAACTCACCCCATACTTGCTTTGCAAACAAACAATCCCAAAATAAATGACCAACACTTTCTTCATCCCCACACAAATCTCTCGGACACATCTCAGACACAACTAACCCTTTCCGCTTTTGCACACTTCTCACTGGTAGCGCATTATGCATAGCCATCCACATTAAGTCTCGCTGTCTGTTTGAAGTCTCGAACCTATGCATCTTTTCCCATACAACCTTTGTCTCATTAGAACTTAGACCATCAATCATACACATATCCTTCCTTTCACATCTACTTTTCACTTCTGCCTTCCCTTTCAGAAAAACATCTCTTTGCACATCCTCTAACTTATATTTTTTATAAATCTCTCTACATATTGATAGAATTCACTATTCTTAAAGGCAACAGGCCTACTTCTATCCTGCTCCTCCCATTTCAGAAGACGCAACATGTTCCCCGCCACATATCGAAACATACAGGCTGCATTATTGTTCTTCCGAAGCAATTTAACTAAAAATCGTATATAATTAAGTCCCAAAAAACTTCCAAATCGGGAAAATCCAACCCACCAAGCTTTCTTTTCTTAAACAAAATTTCTCTCTTAGCTTTTTCAATACAACTCCCCAAAGAAAAATCGCAAGGGATCTTTCAAACTTTTTAACAAAACAATGGATGGAGGAAAAATTAAAGCAATATAAAGGATCATGGGCAAAACAACACTTTTGACTACCAACACTTTCCCGAAAAGAAAGGTCCCTCAACCTCCACATCTCTAGCTTTTTGTTATTTTTACACTCAATTCCTGCCAACTATTATCACCTCTCAACCTCTCATCAAACTCAACACCCAGAATCTTTATACTACCAGACATACATTCCATATTACTATCACACAAAGCCTCCTTCCAAAAACTTTTCAACTTACTTTTCCCCAATTAATCTTAAAAGAAGAAGCTATACAAAACAAATTAACTAACAATTTCACTCTTTGCACGTCATACTCAGAATCACACAACACACACACATCATCCATGTAACCCAATACTTTCACACACCTACCTCCACTCCCAGGTACGAAAAAACCTTTAATGACTTTGTCCCTCCTTATCATTTGCAAAAGAGGTTCCATCGCACAAATAAAGAGAATTGGTGACAGAGGGCACCCTTGCCTAACTCCTGACTTAATTTCAAACGGCGATGTCAGAAAACCATTAACTTGTACCCTACTACAAGCACCCCCATACAACCCCTCAACAAATCTACAAACCTCCCAGGCACACCCATCCTTCGCAAAACTTTAAACAAAAACTCATGCGCCACCCTGTCAAACGCTTTCTCGAAATCTAACGCGCACACAATCATCCCTCTCTTTCGATCCTTGCAATCCTCAATCAAGTCTCTTACAACAACCAAATTATCCTGTATCACTCTCTCTGGGACTGCACACACTTGGTCACTCATCACCACATCCGCCACTACATCCCTCAGACGATTTGCTAAGATCTTTGCAAAACATTTGTAGTCGGTATTTAGCAGGGTAATAGGACGCCAGTTACCCAGGCACCGCCTATCTCCCTTCTTAAATAAAAGAACCACAACCCCTGCTTCATTTCACTTGGCATCTCAACCCCTGAAAACAAAAACTTCATAACATCAGATAAATCCCTCCCCACAATGTCCCAGTACTTAACATAAAATTCCCAAGGGATCCCATCTTTCCCAGGTGACTTATTCCTTGCAGTCTTTGCAATAACACCCTTAACTTCCTCTTCCGTCACCTCATTCAACAGAGAAACCTCGGCTTCAGGAATAAAGTTCTGCAAAATCTCCAAAAACTCATCATTCTCACCTAAATCACATTTTTTAACGTCATACAATTCCTTATAAAACCTAAGCACCACATCCAACACTTCCATACCACACACCTCTCTATCCTCCTCATTTAACAAAACATCCATCACCTTCTTTCCACCACACATCTTTTTAAAGAAAAACGCGTACATTTCTCATTTTGCTCTCTTGCATCCACTTTAGATCTGAAAATGATCTCCCTTCCTTTCTCCTTAAACCAATCATCCACATCACTTTTCACTCTCTCTAAGTCACGCTCCACATCATAACCCATACTTTTACATTTATGAAGAAAAGAAATTCTCCTATTGAACCACTTAAATCTTGCTCTTTTTCCCTAGCCCTAACATAACCCATATGTTTAAAGAAACAAGCTATCCTACCCTTCACCCACTCCCACCATACAAGTATGTTTTCAAACCTGTCCTTTTCCCCCTTCCATTTTTTATATTTCTTCTCAAACACATCCATAACATTCTGATCAGCAAGAAGAGAGATATTCATTTTCCATACCCCTCTCCCGTAAACAAAATTAGTAATTTCAAAAACAGCAAATAAACAATCGTGGTCAGAAAAACAGACACTCTCTTGATCGTAAAACTTACATCCTACTGAAGAGCCAGAAAAGAAAAAGTAATCAAGACGTGATTCAGTTCTCCCGTCATCTGCATGGTAGGTGAAAGCATACTTCTGCCCTCCACCCCTGCGTCCTGCAACGCAAAGTCCTGCATAAATTGCTTCCACAGGTTGCCAGTGGCGTCCACCTCTGACTCATAAGACCCAGCTCTCCCTTTCTTCTCAAGTATACAATTGAAATCCCGGCAATAAAAATAGGCATCCTCCCATGTAAAAAAACTTCAATCTATCGAAAAGAGCCAGTCTATCTTTCTTGACCGCGTGCCCATATAAATTAATCAACTTAAAACGCCAACCACGAAAAGAAAGTAAAAAACACATACATCTTCCTTCTTCTATCATATCCAGCTGTTGTACAATAATATCCTTATTTTTAATCAGAACTCCGATCCCATCATTCCTGTTCACGTTTGAAAAGGACCAGAAGGATTTACCATATGACCATTCACAACTCTTTGGAGCCGTGGATAAACCGCATTCTTGAACACATACTATATCTGAGCCCTTAGAGGCTAAGAAGTCCAGGACCATCGCTCTTTTATTGACTGATTGAAAAAGCCTCACATTTTGAGACACTAACTTGAGTTGTAAAGTCATCGATAGAAAGAAAAGAGGTCAGGTTCCCAGAAAAAGAAAACATTATCATAGCCCAAGACTTCACGTTCCCGAAAACTGCAGAGTTTGCTCCAAGACAGCAAGCTGTCCTTGATCTAGATAATCCTGAATACCTGGAGTTTCACTCACGTACAGAGGTGATTCGGAAGCATGCCCATCGTCAGGGCTTAACACTCCAAAGGGGTTAGGAGATTCAAACACCGAGGAGGGACCAGGCAGGGGACTTTTCCTCAGTCTCTTAGGATCCTTTTTAGCTTTCCCAATAGATGATACCACCTTATGAAAAACTGCAACATTCTCGGCCGCAGGCATTCTTGCAGCTTCCTGCTCCTCAGCCGACAAAGACCATTCTATCGCAGATGATCCTGACCCAGCATCCATTGCCTCCTGACCTTGTTCTGGACTCTCAGCCTCCAAAATTTGCATTGTTCCACCCACACCTTCTGACTCAGCCTCAGCCGACGCCACCTCTTGGAGAAATTCGGCAACCACCTCTTGCTGTTCCTGCTCACCCATGGGAACAACTTCTTCTGCTCCCTGATCCTCCTCCTCCTCCAAAGACCGACCCTCTAGAGACCTGGCTTCCTCCACTTCATCACCCGCACCTTCCTCCTCAGACTCCGGCACAACCACATTGCTCTCCCCCTCTCCAATCTTGCCATCCTGGAGTCAGCACGCCTCCTCTCCTGGTCTCTTGCCCACCTCCTTTCACACTGCATCTCAGTAGCCAGACTGCCCATACTTGGACAAGACCTGCAGCCATGCTCTGTGCTCCCGCACAAATCACAAGCGCGGGATTCGAACACACTCTAGTTTCATGTCCTTTCTGGCCACAATTTCTACAGACCACTCCAGTTTGACAATTCTCTCGCGTATGTCCGTACTTACCGCATCCGCGGCAAAAGGTGGCCATCCCGGGTAAAACAAAAACCCTCTATTCCCGCCAATACAAAAATTTGCAGGGGATACATGATACCTCCAATGCCCTCTGGATCAGGTTTAAATTGGACCCAGAATTTGATTTTCCCGTTGAACACTCCATATGAATTCCTTTGCTCAAGCCCGCCCCTCACCACAGAACAGTATCTTGACAAAAAGCCTTGATCAATGCTTTCTCAATGAAAGGATTATACATATGTACTATCAAAAGGTCTTTCAATAGCAGAAAAAGGGCACTGAAAGTAAAGTGTTCCATATATCGGTGACGACTATTAGCTCTTAGGTCTTGAAAAAGTTCAGACATACCTCCTCCAGAAAAAGGACACATCATATGTGCAGGTTGCCGGGAATTCTTGAATGCAAAATACCTGATCCAGGGTAACTTTTCCCAAACGTATAAGGATCTTCTCCACCACGAACTTCAAGGTTAGAAGGTCTTTATGACGGGTATCTCCAACAAGGCGCACTGTGTTCTTTACTCCAGCCATTTTCTTTCGAAATGCCCAAGGCACCGGATCACTCTCGTAACGACGGAAAGAGTTTCCTCGTAGAACGGCCCTCCCGACCCAGATCCAGCAGGGTTTCCCCAACCAGATCTGAGCCAAAAGGCCGAGAAGCGATAACCCGAAAGGGACCGCCGCCGAGGCCCACGGTCGCCAACACAGAACACTTCTGAAGGCGACAGGCAGCCTCCTGCAGGCAGGCCCCAGCCACATTCCAGCAGACAGCCGCCTTCTCGCTCTCACAAACCAGGGAGAGCTTCAGTCCTCTACTCTGCCCTCACACCATCATGCTCCTCTTCGGGCTCTTCATCTGCATAGACCCGCCCGCCCACTCAAGGCCACACCTTTTCCTCCGAAGTACGCCCTGTTCAAAGAGAAAAAAAACAATACAAGATATTATAATAATCATCAATCATCATTGCATTGTAGATTGTCATGTCAGGGCCCCATTGGTCACGAATCCGTCAGGGCACCATGTGATGTCATTCATCCCGTAACAAGCTGCAGAATAGGCCCTTGTGACACGTGCCATGTTCCGTCCACTGTACACAGAGGAGGATGCCCGGCGGCAGCGGCGGCTGCTGCTACATCTGCAGTGATGGGCAACTGTGCTCCTCCTCTCCTCCCCCAAAAGGAAAAACCCACTTCAGAAGATCCACAAGAAGGAGACACAGCAGCAGCCGTCGTTTACTTACTTAAGAAGAGCATAATGGTAACATCTAGCCAGCTTGTTGCTCCAAACGTGTCAATTAGGAGGAGCATGTTCACAACAGCCCAAACCCCAGGTGCGCGGGGCGGGCGCAGGCCCAAACACTTCATTCAGCTGATCAGCCAATTATTCCATCAGTCTAAATTGGATTCGAGTGAGAAGACTTGGCCGGCCGGGTGCCGGAACCGACAGCCACAGTGGATGGAAGATGGAAAGACAGTAGCTGCGGAGATGCAGATAGGGGATGTATCAGATATTGACACCAAATATTTGTTTGGAAAAAAAGATTAAAATTGTTTGATGATGATTAATAATAAGAATAAGAATAAGAATAATAATAAGAATAATTGTTAACAAATAGGGGCTTTCGTGCAGCAATTCATACATTTCTGTTGCAATAGTAAAAAAATACGACATTCACATGAAGAACTACAGATAAGTACTCCTGTACCACGAGGAAAAAACCAGCAATCATTGCCCAATTTCTAGGACTCGTCTGGCTTGTCCATGGGTGGCCCACATGGGAGTAACATCTTCTCCATCAGGTTAAACTTCACTCTTGCCTTGCTCTCGTTCTCAGCCACAGCAAAGTAGTTGAGCAGATCAAAGTGGCCCATATAGGAGCAGTAGGAGTCACGATGCTGATTTACCAACCATTCCCATGTTGTGGTGTCCGCATGGCCGGTGCCAATATACTTTGACTGCAAATGCTCCAACTGGCTGTGGATGGTATATCGGTCAGTCCAAAAGGCCAGAAAGTGATAACCCAAAGAGAAGCTCACGGCCCAGGCCCACGTTCAGCAACACAGAACACTTCTCAATGCGACAGACACATTCCAGGAGCCATCTCGCTGGCATAAACCAGAGACAACTTGTATCCTCCTCTCTGACCTCACCACCATGCGCCTCTTCAGGTTCACCATCAGCATAGCACCACCCGCCAGATGCACACTCACTTTTGGCCACGCCTTTTCTTCACACATACGTCCTAGTAACAAAGCGTGCCAAAAAAAGAGACAGATAGGAGGAAGCAATACAGGACTGAAGAGGGAGGGAGGGAGGGAAGGAAGAAAGAAAAGAAAAGAAAAGAAAAGAGAAAAAAAAAAAACAACAACTTGGTTGATTGTGATGTCAGAGCCTCATTGTTGATTGTGATGTCAGAGCCTCATTGTTGATTGTGATGTCAGGGCCTCATTGTTGAGTGTTCCGTCAGGGCCCATTGTGATGTCATCCCTTGACCTGACCCCTGACCTTAGCTGACCTGACCTGCCCACTGTGACACGTGCAGTGTTCCGTCCATTGTACAGGCAAGGTAGGTCCAGCTGCTCCTGATACATTGGAAGTGCTGGACGACTTTCTCGCCTCCACTTAATCCAGTTACGTTTACAATATCCACAAGAGGGAGACACAGGCATACATTACGTACTGAAGGACTGGAAAAGCAAAATGGTTACTTACATCCAGCCAAACTGTTCCAAAAGTGTCACTTTCCAGGAATGAATGTGCACAACAGGCCAAACAATCCCACAGGTGCTTGCTTGCGTGCGTGCTGGTCCAAACACTGCATTCATCTGATAAGCCAATTAATCTATCAGTCTTAATTGGATTTGGCCTGTGAGGAGAATGGGCAGGTGATGGATCCTACAGCTACGGCTGCTGCTGCTGCTGCATCATCAGGAGATGGACAGACTGACACACGCAGGTATTATGCAGCAAGCAACACTGGGCAGAAAGAGAGAGAGAGAGGAAAAAACAAAAAAACAGATGAGGTGCAGACTGAGGCAGGGCACAGCTTTCCACTTGCTTGCTGGAAGGAGGGAAGAAGGATTATTCTTGCAATCTAGTCGTTCTGTTTTTGGATACTGGATTAGGAAGGGTGCACCGGTCCTGGAGGTACTGCAATACCAGGTCAATGCGTGGAGTGGACAGAGCAAGCTCTTTTTCCATCTCCCTGTTCGAAAAATCCATTTAATATATGGTCCCCAGATAGGGGACGTATCAGATATTAAACTGATAAGAACAGATTTTTTTTTTTTCTTTTTTTTTTTTCCCCGACCATTCAGTTCCAAGGTAACTCCCACACTGAAACTTACGCCCGTAGGGGTCACCAACCAACCAGTTTCGTAGGGTTACCTTAACACATCCTCATGGTCTTCATTTTGCATCATAGAGAGAAAAAAACAAAAAGCAAACTAAACCTTTACCAAATGACGCCACTTAAGAAACTTCCAATTTCCCTCAGCATCTAGCCCCTTCTCCATATCCCACTTATACAAAAAGTATAATTTGTCTAACACCATTCTCACACATCCAGTCACCTCAATTTTCTCTTTCTTATAAACATACAAGTTCCTACAGTCCCAAAGCACCTCTTTCACACAGGCCAAGAACAACCACAAGATCCTATTTTTCTCTCCTCCCAATTGACACAAGGCAAACATCACAATATCATACTTCAGTCTCTTCACACCAGTCAATTCAGCACACAAGCCACCTAACTCACCCCATACTTGCTTTGCAAACAAACAATCCCAAAATAAATGACCAACACTTTCTTCATCCCCACACAAATCTCTCGGACACATCTCAGACACAACTAACCCTTTCCGCTTTTGCACACTTCTCACTGGTAGCGCATTATGCATAGCCATCCACATTAAGTCTCGCTGTCTGTTTGAAGTCTCGAACCTATGCATCTTTTCCCATACAACCTTTGTCTCATTAGAACTTAGACCATCAATCATACACATATCCTTCCTTTCACATCTACTTTTCACTTCTGCCTTCCCTTTCAGAAAAACATCTCTTTGCACATCCTCTAACTTATATTTTTTATAAATCTCTCTACATATTGATAGAATTCACTATTCTTAAAGGCAACAGGCCTACTTCTATCCTGCTCCTCCCATTTCAGAAGACGCAACATGTTCCC
>JAKVIS010005369.1:0-12236 GCA_033119425.1 Bufotes viridis | reverse complement strand
GGGAATTAAAAAAATACCCTGCTTTCATCCATTTATGACATCTGGCCTAAATATGAGACCCAGTCAAGGAGATGTGAATTTCGATGCTGTCTTCATTGTATTTATTACATGCAAGTGTTTCTATAACCTTCAGAAATGATTCTAGTATCTAAAAGCTTGCAATTATTTGCAATTTTTTTCAGCCAGCCATTCAATGCCTGCACTTTGAAGTGCTATTATGCCATGTTTAATTATAATTTCTTCACTAGGCTATTGTATGGACCATCTGACATCATCCAAATATATAAAATAATACATCTTGAAAATAGTTCTTGGTGACATTGAAATTATTGATTGACATAAAGTACAGAAAGTAAGAAGAAGGACAAAGCATATAACTTTCTGCTCCTCATAATTCATATAACAGTAGTCAGAGGCTTAACCAGACATAATGCACTGTTACATCACTGATGCAGAGCAGTAATGGCTTATTTCAGGGAGATAGACTTGTTCCATTTAGCACAATTAAAATAGTGTGCTAAAAATATTTTATTATATATGTTATCAGTATTGTGGAACAGTATGAGTACTTTGAAAGGATAGATTGGAGTCCTTGATTTCCATGATACAAGTGTATAAATCACACAAGGTAATGCAATGTAGTCCTAGGGAACCGTCAGAGATAATAGGACATATGTGTAGGTTCAATAGGTGATGAACTCAGACATATCCCTACCACCAACCCTCTGGCCCCCTGGAGTGAGCCTCAGAGCATTTCATGCTCTGATGCTCTCCCTTGCCCTGCGGTGTATTGCTCAGGGCAACAGCTTTTCCGCCAAGCAGTGTTCCCGGTGACATCACCTGCTCTGATGGGAAGGCTTTAGCGCTGCCCTAGCTGCCCATTAGTACCGGTGAAGTCACCAGAAGCCTCTGCCTAGCAGTCCCCATGAAGAGCCCAGTGCATCTCAGGATCTCCAAAAAATGCCTTTGCTATGCGTAATTCATCTCAAGGGGGCTGTCTGGGTGAAAATGGGGATCGAGCACCAAAGTGCTCGGGTGCTCAAGTAGAACACCTCGGGATGCTCGGGTGCTCTACAGAGCACAAGAGCATAAAACTAGGCACCCCCTGATCTGAAGAGGGGAGGGTGTCTGGTTCACAGGAAAAGGTCAGAAATTGATGGAAACACCATTGAAATGGTTCGGGAACAGCATGGAGAGGATGTCTGGATGCATCTTGGACTCCCAGGTCTCTGCTGGGAACCATGTTGTCCGAGTAGTACGCCACTTTTACAGACTGACAAAAATATGCACAAACTGAAGATAAAATCGATTTTACAGGAAAAATTGTTAGGAAACATTCTTTCCTGTATATTTACTTGTATATAAAGTGCAAGTGCTGCCAAAAATTACAAGGAAGAGGCACTCCGATGCAATCTGTATATCACATAAAGGAGGGCCTCATTGTGGTACAATTGTTCAGGTAGTGGTAGCTGCCAAAAATTTCAAGGAACCGGCACTCCAATACACCCTTTATTACACATGAAGGAGGGCCTCATAAACACCCTTGAAAAATTATGATTGATGGCCTGCTGGTGACCCTCAAAAACATTAGGAGCAAGGGCCAGCTGGTGACCATCTAAAACATTATGGGCGAGAGCCTGCTGCTGATCTGACCATCTAAAACATTAGGGGTGAGGGTCTACTGCTGAGCTGATGATCTAATACACTATATAAATCAATGAGGGCAAGAACCTAAAGCATAACTTTTATTAAACTTAGTATACTTAACCCCCTCCTATATCATCACTTATCTCCTCCTAGTCACCAGAGATTCCCTGTATCAGTAAGGTGAGACTCCTGCGCATACTCTATCTTTTGTTCTCACAACAATGTTTCTTACCTCTGACAGCGCTATGCGCTCCACTATTGGAACGCATGGCCATGTTATGGGATGTATCATGCGGTCCACCAGTGTGTTATGCTGGAGCTCAATGAGGGGCTCCTAGTGATACTTTGTACTCTACAGAGTGGTATTTAAATTTTATTTATACATTGTAGATATTGTTACTATGGTGTAGTTACTATCCTCCTACTCATAGATTGTAAGGGCTTATCTATGAATGCTTTTTAATACCTTGAACTACTTGCGTGTCATCTGATCCCCAACATTACGCTCTGGACATTAATGTGTCTTTATTTTTCTGTGCCGCTTGTTAGTGGACACTAAGCTCCTACTGCTAACCGTCCTGGTAATCATTCACTGTATGTTGAATATCCCTCTGTCTCAGCCTTATAACATTCTAGTTGATAGCTTCTTTCACATAAAAGAGGACCGGCTGATCCAGGTATTGTACTTTTAAATACCCCTTTTAATACTATGTATAATAAAAGTTATGTTTTAGGTTCTTGCCCTCAGTGATTTATATTTTGACTCTAGCAAGGATCTTGCTGTTATCAGGAATACTCAGTGATTTTTCTCTAAAACTGCTGATCTGACCATCTAAAAACATTAGGAGTGAGGGTCTGATGCTGACCTGACCCTCTAAAAACATTAGGGGCGAGGACCTGCTGCTGATCTGACCATCTAAAACCTTAGGAGTGAGTGCCTGCTGCTGATCTGACCATCTAAAACATTAGGGCGAGGACCTGCTGCTGATCTGACCATCTAAAACATTATGGGCGAGGGCATGCTGCTGACCCTCTAAAACATTAGGGGTGAGGGTCTGCTGCTGAGCTGACCTCTAAAATATTAGGAGCGAGGGCAGCCTAATAAGCATGGTGATGAGTGATGGAGGTGGAGGAGGACGAGAAAAGGAAGATTGAACCATATACCCTTTTTTGTGGTGGAAGGAGTGCATGGGAATACAGTGTATTCAATACACCATAAAAGCCACATTTAAAGTGCCTTTATGTTCAGCCACTTTCATCTGGTGGAGTAGAGAAGTCAGGGGCAATACAGGCCTTGTTCATTTTGATAAGAGTTAACCTGTCAGCATTTTCAGTTGACTCGGCTGATGCTCTTATCAGTTATCAGTTATTATGCCACCAGCAGCACTAAATACCCGCTCTGAGAAAACGCTGGTGGCAGGGAAGGCCAACACCTCCAAGGTGTAGAGCATGAGTTTGTGCCAAGTGTCCAGCTTGGACACCAAATAGTTGTAAGGCACAGAGGAATCACTGAGGACGCTGACATGGTCTGCTACGTACTCCTTCACCATTTTCAAAACTTTTCTCTCCTTGTGACACTAGGCCGCGCATCAGGGTAAGGATGACATGAAACTGTCCCAGGCCTTGGAAAGTGTTGCCCTGCCTCTGTTAGAACTGATGTCTGTTCACCTCGTCTCCCCTCCTCGGTTGCCCAAGGAACTACGTACTTTTTCCACAAGGACCTTCTGGTATTGCACCATTTTGCTCATCCTCTCCACCAAAGGAATGACAGATGAGAAGTTATGTTTGTAGCGGGGCTCGAGAAGGGTGAACAACCAATAATTGGTGTTGACCAAAATGCGTATAACGTGAATGTCACAGGAAAGGCAGCATAATATAAAGTCAGCCATGTGTGCCAGAGTCCCAACAGACAAGACTTCGCTGTACTCATCAGGAGGATGACTCTCAATCTCCTCATCCTCTTCCTCCTCTTCTGCCTATCCACGCTGAATAGATGGAATAAACCTGCTATGGGTACTACCCTCTGTAGCGGAGGCAGCCATTTCCTGCTCTTCATCATAATCCGAATCATTCTGAGAAGACAAACTGAGGGTGGTCTGGCTATCACACTGTGTACTGTCTTCCCCCATTTTCACATCTTCCACATGAAAAGCGTCCGCCTTCATTGTGAACAGCGAGCGGTTTACTAGACACAGAAGTGGGATGGTTACGCTGATAGTAACGGCATCGCTGCTCACCATCTGTGTTGATTACTCAAAGTTGCGTAAAACCTCACAGAGGTCAGAGATCCATGCCCACTCATCGCTTGTGAAGAGCGGAAGCTGACTGGAAAGGCGAGGACCATGTTGCAGCTGGTATTCCACTACTGCCCTCTGCTGCTCACAAAGCCTGGCCAACATGTGGAACGTGGAGTTCAAGCGCGTGCTCACATCGCACAACAGTCGGTGAGCTGGTAATTGCAAGCGCTGCTGGAGCATTGCTAGACCAGCGGCAGCTGTGGATGACTTTCAGAAATGGGCACACAAGCGGAGCACCTTCACCAGTAGCTCAGGCAAATTGGGGTAGGTTTTGGGAAAGCGCTGAACCACTAACTTGAACACGTGGGCTAGGCATAATATGTGTGTGAGCTTGCCGAGCTCCATAGCCGCCAACAAGCTATGGCCATTATCAGACACAAGCATGCCTGGTTGTAGGTTGAGTGGCGAGAGCCATAGCTCAGTCTGGTCCCTTATACCCTGCCAGAGCTCTGTGGTGGTGTTTCAGCATGGCCTGTTGCTGCTTCCCCTCTGCAGTGCTACACTGCTTCCAGCTGTTGACTGATGGCTGACTGGTGCTGCAAAATAAGAATTCAGAGGTGGAAGTGGAGGAGGAGGTGGAGGAGTAGAAGGCGGGGTTGCAGCCACAAATGTATGTGGTGGCGGAAATCCTGATGAAATTAGGGCCCGCAATCCTTGGCGTCGGTAGCACCTGTGCCATCCCAGGGTACGACTTGCTCCCGGCCTCCACAACGTTCACCCAGTGTGCCATCAGGGAAATGTAGCGTCTCTGGCCAAAAGCACTTGTCCATGTGTCAGTCGTGTCATTTTTTTCTGGGGTGAAATTCAATTGCCAAAATAGCAATAACGTAAATCTGGTGTCCCAGCAGTGACTTGCCAAGTTTAATAGTGTCCGGCAACTGATATATTTTGTTCTGGGGTTAAATTCAATTGCTAAAATAGCAATACCGTAAATCTGGTGTCCCAGCATTGGCTGGCCAAGTTTAATAGTGTCCGGCAAAGGATTTATTATTTTCTGGGGTGAAATTCAGTTTTCAAAATCGAAATACAGTAAATCTGGTGTTCCAGCTGTGACTGGACAAGTTTCATAATGTCTGTCATAGGATATATTATTTTCTGCAGTGAAATTCAGTTGCAAAAATAGAAATACCGTAAATCTGGTTTTCCAGCTGTGACTGGATAAGTTTAATAGTGTCCGGCAAAGGATATATTTTTTTCTAGGGTGAAATTCGATTGCCAAAATAGTAATACCATAAATCAGTGGTTTCAGCTGTGGCTGGCCAAGTTTAATAGTGTCCGTCAAAGGATATATTTTGTTCTGGGGTTAAATTCAATTGCCAAAATAGAAATACAGTAAATCTGGTGTTCCAGCTGTGACTGGAAAAGTTTAATAGTGTCCGGCAAAGGATTTATTATTTTCTGGGGTGAAATTCAGTTGCCAAAATAGAAATACAGTAAATCTGGTGTTCCAGCTGTGACTGGACAAGTTTCATAGTGTCCGTCATAGGATATATTTTGTTCTGGGGTTAAATTCAATTGCCAAAATAGAAATACCGTAAATCTGGTGTCCCAGCAGTGGCTGGCCAAGTTTAATAGTGTCCGGCAAAGGATTTATTATTTTCTGGGGTGAAATTCAGTTGCCAAAATAGAAATACAGTAAATCTGGTGTTCCAGCTGTGACTGGACACGTTTCCTAGTGTCCGTCATAGGATATATTATTTTCTGCAGTGAAATTCAGTTGCAAAAATAGAAATACCGTAAATCTGGTGTTCCAGCTGTGACTGGATAAGTTTAAAAGTGTGCGGCAAAGGATTAATTATTTTCTGGGGTGAAATTAAGTTGCCAAAATATAAATACAATAAATCTGGTGTTCCAGCTGTGACTGGACAAGTTTACTAGTGTCCGTCATAGGATATATTATTTTCTGCGGTGTAATTAAGTTGCAAAAATAGAAATATCGTAAATCTGGTGCTCCAGCTGTGACTGGACAAGTTTAATAGTATCCGTCAAAGGGTAGATTTTGTTCTGGGGTGAAATACAGTTACAAAAATATAAATACAGTAAATCTGGTGTTCCAGCTGTGACTGGATAATTTTCATAGTGTCCGTCAAAGGATAGATTTTGTTCTGGGGGCAAATTCACTTGCCAAAATAGCAATACCCTGAATCTGGTGTTCCAGCTGTTGCAGGCCAAGTGTTAATCTGTCCGTAAAAGGGTATATTACACTCAGCATGCATATCTAAGTATTTTTCTTTCCATAAAAGGGTATATTGCAAAAAGTATTACATCACAATTGCTGAAAGCATAATCCTGTAAATCTGCACGCACTATTGTGCATCTCATAGTGTGTTTCTGGCCGCAAAAGAGTATATTACACTCAAGTGGTATATACAAGTGCTGAGAGGGTCATCCTCAATAACTTCACACGCTAACGTGCATCTCCCATTGTATTTCTGTCAGTTAAAGGGTATATTACACAAAGTGTTAAAATACAATTGCTGAATGCATAATCCTACATATTTTTTCACACGCTACTGTGTATCTCCAAGTGTAAATCTGTCCATAAAAGGATACCTTTCATCCAGAGCCTAAATACTAGGCCTACAATTGATATTCCCCTAAATCAGTGGTTACTGCTGTGCCTGTATTAGTGTAATACGGTACATAAATATATAGGCAGATAGTGTTAGGTGCCTGTAAAAAAAGGCCTGAATTTGAAATCAATGCATTAGGCCAAATATTTTTTTTCTTATTGTGGTGCTTAGTGAATGGTAACAATTAGGAAAACATCTAGTAAGGTACGCGGTCGTGGTGGTGTTAGTGGACCCTCTGGTGCTGGGAGAGGACGTGGCCATTCTGCCTCAGCCACACGTCCTAGTGAACCAACTACCTCAGGTTCCAGTACCCGCCAGAATTTTCAGTGATATTTGGTGGGGCCCAATGCTGTTCTAAGGATGGTAAGGCCTGAGCAGGTACAGGTGCTAGTCAATTGGGTGGCCGACAGTGGATCCAGCACGTTCACAACATTATCTCCCACCCAGTCTTCTGCAGAAAGCGCACAGGTGGCGCCTGAAAACCAAGCCCATCAGTCTGTCACATCACCCCCATGCATATCAGGTAAACTGTCAGAGCCTCAAGTTATGCAGCAGTGTCTTATGCTGTATGAAGACTCTGCTGGCAGGGTTTCCCAATGGAATCCACATAGCCCTTCCCCAGTGGTGGAAGACATAGAATGCACTGATGCAAAACCACTTATGTTTCCTGATGATGAAGACATGAGAATACCACCTCATCAGAGCCCGCATGTCTCTGATGATGACGAAACACAGGTGCCAACTGCTGCATCTTTTTGCAGTGTGCAGACCGAACAGGAGGTCAGGGAGGAGGACTGTGTGGAAGACGATGCAGGGGGCGATGAGGTCCTAGACCCCACATGGAATGAAGGTCGTGCCACTGACTTTCATAGTTCAGAGGAAGAGGCAGTGGTGAGACCAAGCCAACAGCTTAGTAAAAGCGGGAGCAGGGGGAAAAAGCAGAACAGCCGCCGCCAAGAGAGTTCGCCTGCTACTGGCCACCGCCACCAGGGACCGAGCACTCCAAAGGCAGCTTCAAGGAGTTCCCTGGCATGGCAGTTCTTTAAACAATGTGCTGACGACAAGACCCGAGTGGTTTGCACGCCATGCCATCAGAGCCTAAAGCGAGGCATTAACGTTCTGAACCTTAGTGCAACCTGCATGACCAGGCATCTACATGCAAAGCATGAACTGCAGTGGAGAAAACACCATAAAAACAAGGAACTCACGCAGGCTCCCCCTGCTCCCTCTTCTGCTGCATCCACAGCCTCTTCCTCCGCCTCGGGAGGAATGTTGGCACCTGCCTCCCACCAAATAGAGGATGTGCCACCGACACCACCACCTGCGTCACCAAACATCTCCACCATGTCACACGGCAGCGTTCAGCTCTCCATCTCACAAACCTTGGAGAGAAAGCGTAAATTCTCACCTAGCCACCCTCGAGCCCTGGGCCTGAATGCCAGCATTTCTAAACTACTGGCCTTTGAAATGCTGTCATTCAGTCTGGTGTGGACACAGACAGCTTCAAACAGCTGATGTCCATGGCTGTCCCAAAGTATGTTGTTCCCAGCCGCCACTACTTCTCCAAGACTTCCGTGCACAACCAAGTATCCGATAAAATCAAGTGTGCACTGCGCAACGCCATCTGTGGCAAGGTCCACCTAACCACAGATACGTGGACCAGTAAGCACGGCCAGGGACGCTATATCTCCCTAACTGCACACTGGGTAAATGTAGTGGCGGCTGGGCCTCAGGCGGAGAGTTCTTTGGCGCACGTCCTTCCACCGCCAGGATCGCAGGGCATCATTCTTTGCCTCCTGTAGCCTCCTCCTCCTACTCGGCTTCCTCCTCCTCTGCTTCCACCAGCTCATCCAGTCAGCCACACACCTTCACCACCAACTTCAGCACAGCCCGGGTAAACGTCAGCAGGCCATTCTGAAACTCATGTTTGGGGGACAGGCCCCACACCGCGCAGGAGTTGTGGTGGGGTATTGAACAACAGACCGACGAGTGGTTTCTGCCGGTGGGCCTCAAGCCCGGCCTGGTGGTGTGCGATAATGGGCGAAATCTCGTCGCAGCTCTGGGACTAGCCGGTTTGACGCACATCCCTTGCCTGGCGCATGTGCTGAATTTGGTGGTGCAGAAGTTCATTCACAACTACCCCGACATGTCAGAGCTGCTGCATAAAGTGAGGGCCGTCTGTGCGCGCTCCGGCTGCTCACATCCTGCCGCTGCTCGCCTGTCTGCGCTACAGCGTAACTTCGGCCTTCCCGCTCACCGCCTCATATGCGACGTGCCCACCAGGTGGAACTCCACCTTGCACATGCTGGAGAGACTGTGCGAGCAGCAGCAGGCCATAGTGGAGTTTCAGCTGCAGCACGCACGCGTCAGTCGCACTGCGGAACAGCACCACTTCACCACCAATGATTGGGCCTCCATGCGAGACCTGTGTGCCCTGTTGCGCTGTTTCGAGTACTCCACCAACATGGCCAGTGGCGATGACGCCGTTATCAGCGTACAATACCACTTCTATGTCTCCTTGAGAAAACGCTTAGGCGATGATGGAAGAGGAGGTGGCCCAGGAGGAGGAGGAGGATGAGGGGTCATTTTTAGCACTTTCAGGCCAGTCTGTTAGAAGTGGCTCAGAGGGAGGTTTTTGCAACAGCAGAGGCCAGGGTACAAATGTGGCCAGCCAGGGCCCACTACTGGAGGATGAGGAGGATGAGGAGGAGGTGGAGGAGGATGAGGATGAAGCAGGTTCACAGCGGGTGGCACCCAACACAGCTCAGGCCCATCACTGGTGCATGGCTGGGGGGATACAGAGGACGATGACGATACGCCTCCCACAGAGGACAGCTTGTCCTTACCTCTGGGCAGCCTGGCACACATGAGCGACTACATGATGCAGTGCCTGGCAATGAACGACAGCAGAGTTGCCTCATTTTAACGTGTGTGGACAACCAGCATATTGTTTATTGCTCATTGAGCCTTGGAGTTTCATTTATTCATTTCTGCTCTATTAGCAATTTTTTTCTCTCTCCTGTTTTTGGTGTGTTGACCTCCAGCCCCCCTTGGTTCCTGTTCTCATTCTTGTGTCCCACCTTGTGCTGCCTTGTTTTAACCATGCCATGTATGTATTTATCATTGTTAATAAAGTTTTTCGATTTTCATCTTCGCTGAAACTTGTGGTCCAACTCCTAGGCGATATATAGGCTTCACGCTTTCGTGGCAGTCAACAATTTGCATACTTACTTGTCCGCTAATAATTGGGTGGCTATGTCACACGCACAGTAGTGCAGGTTTTGCAAGTGTATGTGCAACAAATAAAATACACTTAGGCCCCTTTCACACGGGCGTGATTTCAGCGTGGGGTCCAATGCGTGGAGGTGAGACACAATGCTGCAGCGCACTGAATCCTGACCACATCTATTCATTTCTATGGGCTATGCACATAGTAACATGGTAAAACATGGTATAAAAGGCCGAAAAAAAGACATTTGTCCATCCATTTGAAGCGAAGTCTTCAATCCAGTCATATACATTTAAAGAGAGCAGAAGTCAATTTTCCTACTTGAGGGAAAAATTCCTTCCGACTCTAATCAGGCAATCAGAAACCTCCTAGATCAACGACCCCTCTCCTAGTAGCTATAGCCTGTAATATTATTACACTCCAGAAATAAATCCAGTCCCCTCTTGAATTCTTTTATTGCACTCACCATCACCACCTCCTCAGGCAGAGAGTTCCATAGTCTCACTGCTCTTACAGTGAAGAATCCTTTTCTATGTCTGTGTACAAACCTTCTTTCCTCCAGGCGCAGAGGATGTCCCCTGTCACAGTCACAGTCCTGGGGATAAGTAGATGATGGGACAGAGTCTCTGTACTGACCCCTGATATATTTATACATAGTTATTAGATCTCCCCTCAGTCGTCTTTTTCTAAAGTGAATAACCCTAACTTTGATAACCTTTCAGGGTACTGTAGATCCTCTATTCCAGTTATTACTTTCTAGTTGCCCTCCTCTGAACCCTCTCCAGCTCTGCTATGTCTGTCTTGTTCACAGGAGCCCAGAACTGTACACTGTACCCATGTGTGGTCTGACTAGTGATTTGTAAAGTGGTAGGACTATGTTCTCATCACGAGGCATCTATGCCCCTTTTGATGCAACCCATTATCTTATTGGCCTGGCAGTAGCTGCCTGACACTGGTTTTTGCAGCTTAATTTGCAGTTTATTAAAATTCCTAGATCCTTTTCCATGTCAGTGTTACTGAAAGTGTTTTACCATTTAATATGTACGGGTGACTTGCATTATTCCTTCCCATGTGCATAACTTTACATTTGTCAGTGTTAAACCTCATCGCCATTTTTCTGCCCAAGCCTCCAATCTATCCTAGATCCTCTGTAGCAGAAAATTGTCCTCTTCAGTGTTAATTACTTTACACAGTTTAGTGTCATCTGCAAAAATAGATATTTTACTGTGCAGGCCTTCTACAAGATCATTAATAAATATATTGAAGAGAATAGGGCCCAATACCGACCCCTGAGGTACCCCACAAGTTACAGTGACCCAATCTGAGCATCTACCTTAATAACCACTACCCTCTGTTTTCTGTCACTCAGCCAGTTACTTACCCACATACAGACATTTTCTCCCAGTCCAGAGCATCCTCATTTTATATACTAACCTTTTATGAGGATACTAACCTTTTATGAGCGGTGATTTTCACACATCACTTCTGCGTTAACGTGAAAATGCGCGTAGCATTGCCTCTA
The DNA here is from genome assembly GCA_033119425.1 of Bufotes viridis. NCBI lineage: Eukaryota > Metazoa > Chordata > Amphibia > Anura > Bufonidae > Bufotes > Bufotes viridis. Next base: position 968 of record JAKVIS010005369.1, on the reverse strand, counting down.
GTATTCGCCACGCAATGCAGGCCCCATAGAAGAGAAATGGCGGGCTGCGTGAAAATCGCAAGCATCCACACAATCAAGTGAGAGGATGCGGTGCGGTTTTCCGCAAGGTTGCTAAGAAGGCGGGACCTGATCTTATTATTGGCACCATAGTAAGATGGTTACAAGGGAAAATACTGAGCATTTCAATACAGAATGACTTAGTGAATGTCAGGTAACCAGGGGCCACAAATTCTAAAAATAAACTCGCCTTGTCCCATGATCATGTGCTTTGTCGCAGTTGCCGATCTCTCCCTCTCTTCTTCAAGCATTGAGCTACCAGCCAAAGGACCTGTGATGATGCGATGGTGATGGACCATGTGCAGTTGGGCTATGTGAGGAGCTCCAGTGACCCCACATCACAAAAAAAAAAAAGGTCGCTTTAGCCGACGGCTGATGAAAGATGAAGAAGAGAGGAGAAGATCCTGCAACTATGCCATCAAGTGGATATGTGCTAGTTCATTTATTTATTTATTTTAACCCCTCCATCCATTTTACTAAGCATTCTGTATTGAGAAATGCTATTATTTTGCCTTATAACCATGTTATAAGGGAAAAGTGAAGCTACAGAATACTTCGGCCCAAAACCGGACTTCAGTGATGAAGTCCGGGTTCGGGCTCTGGGTACCAAACATGGCCGATTTTTCCCACGCACTTGCAAGAACGCACAAAACGCTTTGCACTCACACAGCAAAAGCGCATTCACACCCACAACGCACCCGGCCTTCTGCAACCACAGGCGCTAAACGTGACTTTACCCACGTGTCAAAGAGGCCTTAATGTCACAGATATTTAGGATGAGCAAATGTTATACAGGAGATGTAGCACAGGTAATGTCGCTGTCACCAGCGGCTAAGAAAAATTACACTGAATGTCACAGATATTTAGAATGCGCAAACATTATACAGGAGATTAGCGCAGGTAATGTTGCT
>JAKVIS010005368.1:0-12324 GCA_033119425.1 Bufotes viridis | reverse complement strand
TTGTGTACTTCATGCTGGAAACCGTATGCCATGCATTTAGATAGGATTTTTTCAACCCCATTCATATGCATAGGAGTATTCTGCATGGAATTCTGGCAGAGTGAAAAAAAAATATGCTACATGCCATATTGTTGCCCGCATACGGTGGGTCCTCAGGGCACCGGCCGTGCGCAGCTGCATCATGGACCAATTCACTTGAATGGGTCCGCAATCCGGGAGATGTGGTGTGGAGGCCCAGATGGGAAGCACTACGGAGTGCTTCCATGCTGTTTCTGGCATACACTACTTTTTGCGGTACGGACCGTTGGATGCGAATCTCGGGGCCCATTCAAGTGAATGGGTCCGCGATCCGTTGCGGATGCTCCACGGTTGGTTCCCGTGCATTGCGGACCGCAGTTTGCAGCACAGGCCCGGTGAGCACAGGGTTGTGTGCATGAGCCCTTAGGGCGGAAAACAGAAGGATTGTCCTTCAGTGGGGCTAAATCTCATGTGGGTCTGTAGCAGTGCATATTGTAAATCTAAGGGTCTTGTATTTCTACCATGGAAAATACACATCAAAATGTAATCTGTCATGTAGACAATCTTAAGGAATTCTGAATTACTACCGGGTAGCCATGGAGCACTGCCTCCTCTTCAAACAGCCAGCCAGACTCCTGCCGATCAGATATTGATAACCTATCCTGAGTGTAGGTCATCAATATCGACTGCCTGCACAACCCCTTTAATAATATCACCAAAAAATTATTCAAAATATGTTTGACATAATAACTAGATTTAAACGGCAGGTTATTTTCTGATGACACATTCCTTTAAAGGGGTTGTCTGGGTTCAGAGCTGAACTCGGACATAAGCTCCCCTCCACTCATTCACCATATCTGAGTGGAGCATCGGCGCATTTCTAGCTCCGATGCTCCCCCTTGCCCAGGACAAGGGCTGTTTGTTTACTTCCGCTGACATACCCGGCTTTCTTTTAGTATGCTAGGCGGAGCCTTCCGCCTAGCAGTGAAACCGGTGACATCACCGGCACTAATGGGTGGCCTGTAAAACAGCCTAGGGCAGTCCTAAAGACCGCCCATTTGTGTCAGTGACCTCAATGGGCTCATTGCTTGGCGTCTCCACCAAGCATACCCATGAGAAGCCTGGTACGTCACTGGTAGTAAACAAACAGCCCTTGCCCTACGCGATATAGCGTAGGGCAAGGGGGCGCATTGGAGCAACCCCTCTAAACCTGGACAACCACTTTAAAGTGAAGCAGGGAGCACCTACTAACAATCCATTGATACCATTTTGCTGTGAGGAATTAAACAGTTGCTGCTGGGTTCCCTCATAGGTTATAGCTGATGACGGACATAACAGGACCCACTCTATGATCCAGACTAGAGACTGCTCCCTCTCCTTTGGATGCGTCACTTGCTTAACACTTCCGTTTTTTCCCCCCACAAATGATGATATTTGAGGCTCATAAATTGCTTCATCCCAATACGTCACTGCCTTTACGCTATATGTACAGTGGCATACTGTAATTCTATATTAAAGAAATTCATTTTATCGTGCTACTATTTCATAAGGTTATATTCTCCAATGAGGATTTGTACAAAAAGAGAGAGAATAAGACAAGCTCAACATACACGTAACCAATGACATCAGCATTAGGCTGCTGGTAAAATGCTTTGTCCGCAATCCTGGGTTAGTAGCATAAAAAGAGATAGAAAGAGAAGAAGAAGAAGAAGAGAAGAAAGTTAATATATAAGAAGGGCTAAACCGGTAAGTGGTCATAAGCTGAAAAAAATTATACTAATACATGATGATTGGTGATGGCCCCTTTCTCAGGACCCTCACTGCTGTCCTACTTCAAGCAGCTTGTCGATGCTAGTAAGGCCAGCACTTGAAATGAAACAAATCCCCATGCACTATCTTGGCGAGGATCCCAGAAAACACCATTTCACCAATCACCATGTCTTTCCAAAGAAAAAGTATTGTACAGAAGCAGAATGCAAATAGACTTACCGAGGGACATCTGTTACTCCTCCCTATTAAAGCTGCAGTGCATGCCCTTACATTTTATCCTGTGCTATAAACTGGTATATGCTGTGGTGTATTACAAATACTTGCTTTAAATGCAAATACCAATATAAGGAAAAAACAAATCAGAATTCTAAGACCTCATTCACACGGCCGTTGCCTGTATTACGGGTCCTCAATATGCGGGCATCAGCCATGTGCTCACCGCATCACTTGAATGAGTCCGCAATCCGGAGGTGTGGTTCAGAACAGAGGCACGGAAGCACTACGGAGTGCTTCCATGGGGTTTCTTTCTGTGACTACACACCGCAAAAAAGTCGAATTTTAGATTTTTTTTGCGGTGCGGATGGATCACTGACCCATTCAAGTTGAATGGGTCTGGATCCATCGTAGCAGCCGCACGGACAGTCCCCGTGCACTGGGGACCGCCGATTGCGGTCCCTAATGCATGGAGCGGCCGAACAACGGCCGTGTGCAAGAGGCCTTATACAGGAATACTTTTTAATAGCAATAATCATTGGTGACTAAGGCGAGGTTCACAAGTGCAGATTACAGCGGGGAAAAAAAAAGGGATGCAAAAAGCCGGTGTTCACGTCGACGGATCCCATTATAGTAAATGGGATGCGTTTGGAGCCGGTGTTTGGCATGTGCTGGATCTGGTGGTTCCAATATTCTAAGCCTTTGCTGGGACAGGATACCAAAACCGCGGTGCAGATGTGCACTTAGCCTAACCTTACTGATGACCGCAATATACTGTATATTTAACTGGAAGGTTTTTTTTTTCTACATAGACATACATGCACAGAATAATCATACAAATCATGAGCCATTATAATATATCCATAATATCATCACACGTTTATTGAACTTTACTTAGAGTGACTGGAGGTCAGCCTGTCTGTTGGTGTGTTAAAGGGGTGTCCCACGAAAACTATTCTACAGTTTTGAAACCAGCACCTGGATCTGAATACTATTGTAATTGCATGTAATAAAAAATTTAGCACAGCTACGGAGTTAGGGTCCTTTCACACTTGCGTATTTGTTTTACGGCATAGAGATCCGTCGTCGGGGCTCTATGCCGGAAAAATCCTGATCAGGATTATCCCAATGCATTCTGAATAGAGAGAAATCCGTTCAGGATGCATCAGGATGTCTTCAGTTCAGGACCGGAACGTTGTTTGGCCGGAGAAAATACCGGAACATGCTGCGCTTTTTGCTCCGGCCAAAAATCCTGAACACTTGCCGCAAGGCCGGATCCGGAATTAATGCCCATTGAAAGGCATTAATCTGGATCCGGCCTTAAGCTAAACGTCGTTTCAGCGCATCGCCGGATCCGGCGTTTAGCTTTCTCTGAATGGTTACCATGGCAGCCAGGACGCTAAAGTCCTGGTTGCCATGGTAACGTGTAGTGGGGAGCAGTATACTTACCGCCCGTGCGGCTCCCAGGGCGCTCCAGAGTGACGTCGGGGCGCCCCACGCGCATGGATCACGTGATCGCATGGATCACGTGATCCATGGGCATGGGGTGCTCTGACGTCATTCTGGAGCTCCCCGGGAGCCACACGGGCGGTAAGTATACTGCTCCCCAGCTTCCCACTACTACTATGGCAACCAGGACTTTAAAAGCGTCTGAAGACTGATCAGTCGATGAAAGAGGCCTTTTTTACTAAAATGTATCTGTACAGCGCCACCTGCTATTTGTTTTTTTTCTTATTTCTTTGACCGGCTCACTGACGTGGCCGCACATGCTCAGTTTCATCCTTCAGCTGCCTCCTGAGCTGTGATAGGAAGAGCTGAGGCACGCCTCCTGAGCTGTGATAGGGAGAGCTGAGGCACGCCTCCTGAGCTGTGATAGGGAGAGCTGAGACACGCCTCCTGAGCTGTGATAGGGAGAGCTGAGACACGCCTCCTGAGCTGTGATAGGGAGAGCTGAGGCACGCCTCCTGAGCTGTGATAGGGAGAGCTGAGACACGCCCCCTGAGCTGTGAACGGGAGAGCTGAGACACGCCTCCTGAGCTGTGATAGGGAAAGCTGAGACACGCCTCCTGAGCTGTGATAGGGAGAGCTGAGACACATGCCTCCTGAGCTGTGATCGGGAGAGCTGAGACACGCCCCCTGAGCTGTGATAGGGAGAGCTGAGACACGCCTCCTGAGCTGTGATGGGGAGAGCTGAGACACGCCTCCTGAGCTGTGATGGGGAGATCTGAGACACGCCTCCTGAGCTGTGATGGGGAGAGCTGAGACACGCCTCCTGAGCTGTGATAGGGAGAGCTGAGACACGCCTCCTGAGCTGTGATGGGAGAGCTGAGACACGCCTCCTGAGCTGTGATGGGGAGAGCTGAGACACGCCTCCTGAGCTGTGATGGGGAGAGCTGAGACACGCCTCCTGAGCTGTGATGGGGAGAGCTGAGACACGCCTCCTGAGCTGTGATGGGGAGAGCTGAGACACGCCTCCTGAGCTGTGATGGGGAGAGCTGAGACACGCCTCCTGAGCTGTGATAGGGAGAGAGGAGACACGCCCCCTGAGCTGCAGCAGAAAAGACACTCCCCTTGAGCCGCCAGCTTGACATAAACCTAGCAGAGCAATGAATGAGGAGATCTCTGGATCCATGTGAGGTACAGGGCTGGTTCTAGCTTTGTTAGAGATTGTCATGTACTGTATATTGTCTGATTTTCATGTTTTACATTAGTCATGGGATAACCCCTTTAGGGAAGCTTTTGGCAATATAACACTGGTGCGGGTGCTGCAATACTACAATGTCTGTCCTTACCGTAGTTTAATTATTAAGCCAGACTTAGGGCTACTATGTACATTTTTCAAGGAAGCTGATATGAGATAACTCAACAAAGGCTACAACTAGAATCAATCAACATTATTCCTTCAAACCCATTCCATAAATCTAAAACGAGGTGGCTTCTGCAGCACATGCATGAATTTCTGCAAACCCCATTACCCCATTCAGACGAATGCCGTCACGCAAATTTAATGCTTCTGTACATTCTTAGGGGTTAACATCAGTGAATCATGCAATGTGTTCTCTACGGACTGCACACGTATCCATTGATTTTAAAGTGCTTATTCAAACGGACTGTGTGTCAGTGGAAAAACAATAGACGTATGCACTACATTGGTCTGTAAAGGGTACATAACACACCCATTAAAGGGAACCTGTCATCAACTTTATTCTGTCCATACTAATGGCAGCATAAAGTAGAGACAGGCGAGTTGATTTCAGAGGTCTGTCATTTTAAGTTAAAAGTAAGTGGTTGCCGAGAACCAACATCACAATGATTGCAGACTGGGTCTGGAAAAGAGTCCCGGCCACCTGAGAAGAGTCCTGGTTATTCATGAATTCCTGCTCTCCTGCTGATGATTGACAGGCTTCTACCTAGTTTTCTCCCTTTCTCTCTAGGAGAGAACTGCCAATCATCAGCAGATGGGCGAGAGAGCAGGAGATTATGAATAACCAGGACTCTTCTCAGGTAGATTTGACTCTTTTCAAGGCCTGGGCTGCAATAATTATGATGCTGGTTCTCGGCAACTACTTACTTTTAGCTGATGAGTGACACACCGCTGAAATCAGCATTTCTGTCACCACTTTATACTGCCCTCAGTGAGGTCAGTATAAGGTTGATGACAGGTTCATGGGTTCATTTAAACAACTGATAGAACATGGATGCCATCCATGTTCTGTCAGTGGTTTTCACTGATCATTGGTAGGCGATGCTCTCGAAATCCCTTTTTCAACCTAGCAGTGTATGTGGAATTTGGATGACATGTGGAGGGCAAAAAACAGATACATGGAACAACAACAACGGACCCTTAACAGACATTGTCACGAATAAATGAGTGGCCGCCTTGTGAATAAGGTCTTAACAGTGGGGAAGGGACCTATTGATCTGCTCGTGCAGCATTTAATAAAGGCATACTAATATGAAGATGAGTACAGGACTATTTGTAAGACCCTTAACAGAAGAGCCTTTCTCCATCATAGTATCCACACAATACACGTTCCCAATAGCAGCCTTGGAGAAGACAATCCACGACTTGCCCAATAAATATGTCTTACCCTAGACCACAGATTAGTAGAAATGCTCATTACTGGCCTCAGAGGCCACTAAACTGTATCTATCTTTGCTACATGCACCTTAGGCTACTTTCACACTGGCGTTTTAGTTTCCGTTGGTGAGATCCTTTCAACGGATCAGTTTTGCCCTTAATGCATTCTGAATGGATAAGGATCCGCTCAGAATGCATCAGTTTGGCTCTGTTCCGCCTCCATTCCGCTTTGGTGTCCGTCTGACGAAACGGAGCTAAACGTTTTCACTGACACAATCTGGCACAATAGAAAACAGATCCATCCCCCATGGACTTTTAATGGTGTTCAAGACGGATCCATTTTGGCTATATTAAAGATAATACAAACTGATCCATCCCCCATGGACTTTCAATGGTGTTCAAGACGGATCCGTTTTGGCTATGTTAAAGATAATACAAATGGATCCGTCCCCCATGGACTTTCAATGGTGTTCAAGACGGATCCGTTTTGGCTATATTAAAGATAATACAAACGGATCCGTTCATGATGGATGCCTGCGGTTGTATTATCTGAACGGATGCGTTTGTGCAGATCCATGACGGATCCGCACCAAACACGAGTGTGAATGTAGCCTTATTTGGCCTGTGTGTAATGGGCAGAAATATCAATATGCGTATAGGCAGGAAAAAAACAAAACGTCTGAAAGAATGAATGCAAATGATGAATCTATTGAAAGCTATAACTGTAATTATACCTTTTATTTTATGAAGTCAATTTCTTAATCTTATTACTATACTATTTCAATGCTTTCAATGAAAACCCATGTATGCTCCCCCTAATAGGGGCACCATAATCTTTACATATAGCTATTTTGGATGTGCAGGAAAAGCAGTGGATTCAAAACTATGTATTCTCTGCCCCTTTCATGGAAATTTTATTTAGTTTTCCTTGTATTAATATTTTATTCGTGTTCTCTGCAGCAGACATATAAACAGCTCTATTAATTATTTAAAAATAAGAGTTTTTCCATTTTTTTTTTTAGTAGTAGCATTCTCCTAGGTCAGGGATGGGCAAACTCGGCCCTCCAGCTGTTGTAAAACTACAATTCCCAGCATGCCCTGCTGTAGGCCGATAGCTGTAAGCAGTCTTTGCATGCTGGAGAGCCGCAGTTTGCCCGTCCCTGTCCTAGGTTATGACCTCCACTGAAATGAATGGAAACCCTGACGAGACGTTTCCTCTCCTGATCTGCTTTCCTATCTATGTATATATAGGAATGCCGTCTTCTTGTGTAGTAATCAAAGTAGTCACAGAAAGTACAAGACGTAGCATCCACAAGACTAAATGTGTCCATACTTGACTGCTGAGAGGTGACTGTAGACAGCTCTCCATGTTAAAAAGGCACTCTGTGAGCACATGTAAGTTTTACTATTTCAATGGAAATCCAGATGTACTAACATACAGTAATGGCGTATAGCTGATAAGATATGTCACTGACCTGTTTGTAACCTTATTCTTTTCTATTTGCTCACTCTGCCGTTGGTACCACTCTTCTAGGTCCTTCTTGGCCTTCTCTCTCCATTCCTGTTCGGTCACCTTGGCAGCTGCATCTGAAAAGAAAAGAAACATTCAGAAGTGAAAAGTGCGTCAAAGATACATATATCTGGGTTGAACAGTGTTAAAGTGTGCCTGTACTTTGGGGGAAAAAAAACTTTTCAGATCTCAGAGACATGTCAGAGGTTTTGATCGCTGGGGGTCAGAGTGCAGAGACCCCCAAGAGTCGCTAGAACGAGAAAGGAGCACTCACATAGCGTGTTCTCTCTCCTCACTGCTGAAGATGGGCTCACAGATCTTCACGATAGATCATCAATATCAGATCGCTGGGGGGCTGACACAAAGCACCCCCACCAGTCAGCTTTTTTAGGCTGTAAAACTAACATTGTACGGCGTGAAAGTAGTTTCGATGGCAGCATACAGAAGATGAGCTCGATAACCCGGCACTGCACAGTGTATGGTGCTGTCTGCCTCAGGCTCCATATACTGTATCGTTTCTAGCAGCTCGATATGTGTGGGTGCGGTGTGTTGGGTCTGATATTGATGGGCTATCCTTAGGATAGGTCCTCAATATCTGTCGCCCCCGGAATCGATTTAATAGTAAAGCTCAAGCTTTGTTTTAGGAAACATTATCTATTTCCTAATTTGCTGTAAACTACAGACCCAACTCAGAGATCAGTTCACAACATACCCAATTCCTCCAGGCGCACCTTCTGTTCCTCTCTCCATTTACGAAGGCTTTCAGGTTCCTGGGTTAGTCTATCAGCCTGTGCTATAGCTGCATATCCATCACTGAATCCATTGGACTCCTGTAAGAAATGAGTTGGATTCAATGGATGACAGTGGCGGTCCCAGAGTGGGAACACCCGATGCAGAAAAATCTTCCATATTCATATATACTGTACCTTTACAGTGAAAAACCATTTTCTTGCAAAAATTGCAAACTCTTGAGCCTTTTTCATAGCTGGGGCAGAAATATTGATGTAACAGGAGAGGACCGTCTCACATATTACACACACATTTATTGAAGGGAGGCATTATGACATCATCCAACCATCAACAATGCACTGCTATGGATTCCAGTGCAAAAAGAGGCAGCGTGAAATACAGCTAACCAGGAAACCCAATGGCTATTTTATCTAGATTAAAAGCACGGTAAAAAGTTTCCTTTTTTCCTCTCCGGAGCATACTTTAACGGCAGCAAAGATATGAGCCACTAACTTGAAGACAGCTCTATATTTCAGTAGCCATTATTTTTCATCAACGTGGCTGTATGAGGCCTTGTTTTATACACTGTAGTTTATAAGCTTTTATTGTGGTTGGAATATAGAAAAAAAAAAAAAAAAGTAATTTTTGGTATTTTTTTCAGTTTATCTTTATATCATACATTTCACATTGACTACACTAGCAAATTAGTTCTTCATATTATTACGGTCGTGTTTCTAGCTAATGTATGGGCAATAAAATATATTTTGCCATCCGTGTTCCGTCCATTTTTAAATGATCTGTTGCATAGAAAAATGTTTAACATCAAATTTGAAGATGATTATAAGATATGAAAGGTCAGAATTAATGCACAAACAAGAATTTATTAGTAATAGACCTTTTTAAAACTAAATTTTAATTATATCATATTATAAAGACCAGTAGGTCAATAGATAGTGAAAACGTTCGCTGATCACCTATATTTAATGGTTCATAGGGATTAAGGGGATACCTATTTGGCGGGTCTGAGGTAGGAGACGGGAAACTACTGTCCCTAATGTGAATCTCACTACACCTCAGCCTAGGTCTATAAAACCCTGATATCGCCCTATAAACAACCCTGGGGTCTGCAGGTTTTTGCTGTTTTTTTTTGTTTATAGGGCGATATCAGGGTTTTTAGACCTAGGCACGAGGACGGAGGGTTACCACCTTCAGGTGACGCCTCCGGGCTGAGGTGTAGTGAGATTCACATTAGGGACAGTAGTTTCCCGTCTCCTACCTCAGACCCGCCAAATAGGTATCCCCTTAATCCCTATGAACCATTAAATATAGGTGATCAGCGAACGTTTTCACTATCTATTGACCTACTGGTCTTTTTAATATGATATAATTAAAATTTAGTTTTAAAAAGGTCTATTACTAATAAATTCTTGTTTATAGAAAAATGTTTAAAATGTAAAAAAAAAAAAAAAAAAAGCTTACATTTTTTGGAAATGCATACCTCCCAACTTTTTAGACGGTCAGATTGGTTCTTACGTGTCCCTTTTTTCGGTGCAGAGGGTAGTAGAAAAGAATTTTTGAATACCGGCCTACAAGAATTATACATTCCCACCATTGTCAAACGACAGTTGTTAACAGCTTAAAGGGTCCTTTTACATGAAACCATCAAAGTGGGACAATAATTGGCCAGTACAAATAGGCCTTTAGTCTAAACAGATAACTTTCATAATGGTGCTTTCTTACCTGGCCTATGTCCCCATTAACCGGAGTGGTCACTAGGTCATCAAATCCCCCTGCAAAGCAGAACAAACACAGTCATGATCAGAATAATATAGTATAATAAAAGGACACAAAAACAGCCCTGATAATTACGTGTGTTACCTAATTTCTTACACTTGGGGTGCACATATTTGTGCTCTGGGTTTCATTCATATTTTTTTCTTGTTCAAAATCTGGAGTATACCCATACAAACCATAAATGTGGCCATGAAAATATCCACACATCGGACTCCAAAAAAATAAAATACTAAATCCCCCAAAATAGACATACCACACTGTTGTCTAGTAGTAATCTTATATTGAATGAGGCTTCTAAAAAAGCTGAAAGGGGTATTCCCATCTTTACATTTATGAGGCTCACATCTATCCAAGAACAGGGCGCCATCTTGTGGCCACTGTGAATGTAGAGGTGGGCATGTATGTGCGGCTCTCGTCAGTTACTGCTATGGAAGTTCTGAAAGAAGCCAAGCACGCAGCTTACTTCCATATCTTATGGATATCCCATAAGGGTATACACCTATAAACCATACCTCTATTAATACAGAATCCAGAAAATTAGAAGCTGCAATTCCCACACAATTCCAGATTGACAGAAGGCAGGGCAACACAAGTAGGCAGGGATGAAAACAGAAGTAAGCGGGGCCTGCAATACTGTAGTGCAGCACAAAATACCGCACCAGTAAGGAGAGCTAGAATGGCCCACTCTATGGCCAGTCTGGAGGGGGCTGAGTGATTTGCCTGGTGACATGACCCTCCATCAGCAGCCATTTTATGGAGAGGACCTCAAAGTGGACAGCACAAAAGGCTTGGCCATCAAGTTAGATTAGAATACCTTAGGTAATATAGAAAATGGTGCAGAATAGCAACAGAGACTATATTAGTAAGTGGCATATAGTCATCGTACAAACACATTGGTCAGGAGTAGCCAGAAAGTTGCCAATCCCTTTAAAACTACTGTAGAGAGAGAGCAGAACCCATAGGAACCAATCAGGTTCCTGCTTTTATTATCCAAAGGCTATCTGAACTATAAAAGGGGGAATCCTACTGGCACTACTCCGTATAGCATATCTACAGTGTACGGCCAGCTTTGGTATAAGGGAAAGACAGGCCTACATGGAGTTATGTACTATTTTATATCACTGCTCACATGTCCCCAGGTAGCTAGGCTATAAGAATAAACTGAGACATGCAATTTAAATATACACATCTCTTGAGTAACGCTGGGTTCACACTTGAGCGTACTTGATACGCGCGTTTTAGTCGCGCATATTACAGCAGGTTTGTGAAAATAGGAAACGCACGTCGTACGCGCGTTCATGTGATTGACCACCCTGGCGTCAATCACAATGCGCACGACAATACGCCCCAAAGAAGCTTCTGTACTTCTTTGAGTGTAGGGCGTTTTACAGTGCGTTCGTACACGCTGTAAAACGCTCAGGTGAGAACCATTGGTTTTCGCCTGTTGAGTGTTTTACAACGCGTAGAAACGCGCTGTAAAACGCTCAAGTGTGAACCCAGCGTAAATGACCAGACATACCAGGCTTAATACAGCCTATACACTTACAGGGTCTCTCTATACGTAATCAGTCACAAAACAACTAACCACAAGCTTCCCAGGGCTATACATGCAAGGCTCACCCCTCAGATTCCTTACTATATTAGTGTAGATGCAGCTGACTATCTGAATGCCCTCATGAATGGCCACGTTTTCTCTGACAATACTATTATAGAATAGCGGTTGTCAGCATTGTGAGGATTCAGGGCACACAGTTTCTATAGTTTTGGGAGAATACAATTCCTAACACTACAGCAAGTATCACCGTACAAAGCATGCTTTTAACGTTTCTGACACCACAACCCCCCTACTGTAGCTTTTGGGGTGCCCGCTAAATAAAACTTGGCAAAGTTTGTCCTGTGTAAATGGAGGCCTATAAAACTAGGTGAAGTTCGGTAGGTCTAGTTAGTAGATACTAGCTTCCAATTTAATGACTGCAAGCAGAGATATTAAATGAATACAGAAAGTACTTTATTAGACAAAGAATAGTCTATATTTGCTGAGACCTTAATACACCCTTAAAAGGGGTGTCTGGCGGGTAAAGCATTATTTATATAAGGGGCCCAATATATAAATAATTTCTGCCTTTATGATATATGGGCACCGGCTGTTTTTGCACCGCATTGCGGACGCAGATCCATTCACTTGAGTGGGTCCGCCATCCAGAAGGAA
>JAKVIS010005367.1:0-12166 GCA_033119425.1 Bufotes viridis | reverse complement strand
CGCAAAGTTCAAAATCGTGGAACTCTGATAAGGATGTGGAGGCAGCTGTAAAGGCTCGTGAGGCCAATTTACAGCAGCGGAGGCCAACAAGCAGCAGCAGGAGACAAACCAGCTGCTGTTGTAACATGTAATGGCTTTGTAAGTGACTGGAGCCTTCACCGTGCCTACGATGCCCGAAAGCTGGTCCGTGCAGCAATTCCTAAGATGACCCCGAGATGATGCTCGAGACCTACCTGGCAGTCTTCGTAAAAGTGGCCGTGAGGGAGAAGCTGCCCCGTGACCAGTGGGCTGAGGTGGACGCCTGTTCCTGGCTTCCGACCCCAGCAGGTGTTTTTACTTGTCGGACGCACTGCCGCCGATTATGACACCGTGAAAGGAGAGATCCTAGCCAGACTGGGGGTGAACGTGCTGGTCCGCGCCAAAGAGTCCACCAGTGGACTTTAAAACGACTGAACTCCAGGCCGCAGTACTACGATCTCGCTGCACAGGCTGCAAAAGTGGCTGCAGCCTGATCTACTAAGTCCCACTGCCATGCTGGATCGACTGCTGGCGGACATCTTTGGAGGGCCTCTGCCTTATCCCTCCAGCACTGGTCGGCCAGGCGTCTCCCGTAAGTGCCTTGAGATGGTCGACCTGGTGGAGTGCTACGAGGCCACCAGAAACCTGCAGGGGGCCTTGCTGGGAAGGGCACAGTCAACCCAGGAGGCCTCCACCCCAGTTCCGACGACCGCGCAGAGAGACCTGCACGGAATGTATCCCCTGCGGATCCGCCTCCCGTGGTATGCTGGAGGTGTCAGAGCCAGGCCATCATCAGGGCCGACTGTCCGCATCAGGGTGAGCCGATGGATGTGAATCACGGCATCGCCACTCCCTGTATGCCCGGAAGCTGTGTGCAACTGGCACCCGTGAGGGGCAGGGACAATAACCACCTGTGTCAGGCAGAGGTGGGAGATTCTCTGGCGGTGGCCCTGCTGGACTCCGGGAGCTTAGTCTCCTGGTAAGAGCTGTTCTAGTACGGCCTGCGGAGTATACCGGCCGTAAAGTCGGGGTCCTATGCATCCACGGAGACTTAAAAGACTCACCCCCACTGCATTAGTGACTTTGTCCACAGCTGCTGGTAAGTGACCCACGAGGTGGCTGTCGCACCAAACTCCCACATGAACTGATACTCTGGGAGGGACTTCCAGGCTTCCGGCGCTGTGGCCGCTATGAAAAGTGTCTGATGGGCCCGAGACAGGGGTAACCTTAGTAGAGTGGCCTGATACCACTGGAAGGCCAGAACCCTGGGAGCCCAATCTGAAGGGCCAGCGGTAGGGTGACCACTGCTCCAGCGGTAGAGGGGGAGACAACCCCACTGAGTGTAATGGTGGGAGACACGGAGGACTTGCCACCGGACCTGAGTTGGCAGACCTCAATGTCTCCGGGAAAATTTTGGGACCGCATAACACCGGACCAAACCCTAACCAGGGCCTGGGAAAGTGTTGTAATGATTGACGGTAAACCCCAGAAACCTGGGGCTGAATTAATGTTTCCACGATTTATTATTCTTCAGGATATGTTGTATCGGGTGAACCAAACCGAGGTGAGCCAGTTGGAACAGTTGGTGGTGCCCACCGTATATCGCAAGCTTGTTATGGAGCTTGCCCACCAACATGTTCTTGGGGGACACATGGGGTGGCAGAAAACGCAGGACCGCGATACTACAGCGATTTTACTGGCCCGGTTTGTTTAAGGAAGTAGAGGAGTTCTGTAAGTCCTGTCCGACCTGTCAGGTAAATAGCCCCCAGCCGCATTACAGAAGTCCCCTGGTCCCTCTCCCAACAATTGAGGGTCCCATTCGAGCGCGTGATTGCCATGGATCTGGTCTGGACCTGCACCGAAGTCTGCTAGGGGTCACCAACATATCCTGGTGATTCTGGACTATGCTACTCGATATCCAGAGGCGGTGCCTCTGCGACACACATCGGCTAGGCTCATTGCAAAGGAGTTAATGGAGATGCTTACCTGGTGGGGCCTACTAAGGAGGTTCTGACGGACCAAGGGACCCCTTTATGTCTAAGATTATGAGGGAATTGTGTAAACTGTTGCATATAAAGCAATTGCGGACGTCCGTTTACCATCCGCAAACGGACGGCCTTGTGGAAAGATTTAACCAAACTTTAAAAAATATGCTAAAAAGGGTGGTGTCCCGAGATGGAAGGACTGGGATCTGCTTCTGCCCTATCTCATGTTTGCAGTGCGAGAGTGCCCAGGCCTCTACTGGGTTCTCGCCCTTCGAACTGCTTTATGGCAGACACCCACGGGCCTGTTGGACATCGCTAAGGAAGCGTGGGAACAACAGCCCGTCCCCACAAAGCGTAATTGAATATGTTACCCAGATGCAGGAACGTATGGAGAGGTGTTACCGCTGGTCCGGGAGCATATGGAGGCAGCACAACAGGCCCAAAGTAGAGTCTATAATCGTCAGGCTCGGGTACGAGACTTTAATCCCGGAGACCGAGTTTTAGTTCTGGTACCCACCCTTGACAGCAAATTTCTAGCTAGGTGGCAGGGCCCTATGAAGTGCTCAGAAAGTGGAGGCAATTATAAGGTGCACCAGCTAGGTGAGGCGAAGCCGGAGCAGGTGTATCATGTGAATTTGCTGAAGCCATGGAAGGATAGGAACTCGTCCAGCGATGACAGCCTCTGGCCAGGGCTTCTAGGTGAGAAGGATCCAGCCCTCACCTCGAAGTCCGGAAGCAGCAGCCACCGTAAAAATTTCAGATAGCCTATCCTCCAAACAGGTCCAGGAAGTTAAGGAGTTCATTAGTCGGAACACGGATGTGTCTCGGACCTTCCTGGCGCACATCCCTAATCCAGCATGACATTATCACTGAGCCTCAGGCCAAAGTCCGGTTAAAGCCGTATCGGTACCCGAGGCTCGGCGACAAGCCATTGTGAAGGAAGTGCAGCTGATGCTCCAGTTAGGTGTCATCGAGGAGTCAAAAAGTGATTGGGCCAGTCCGATAGTCTTAATACCCAAGCCGGACGGGACATTGAGGTTCTGTAACGATTTCCGCAAGCTGAATGAGGTGTCCAAGCTTGACGCATATCCCATGCCGAGGGTGGATGAGCTCATTGAAAAATTGGGCTAAGCCAGGTATTTTTCTGTCTTGGACCTCACCAAAGGGTACTGGCAGGTACCCTTAACGGAGGCTGCCAAGGAAAAAACTGCTTTTATCACACCGGAGGGGTTGTATCAGTACAAGGTATTACCCTTTGGTCTACATGGCGCCCCCGCCACGCTTTCAAAGGCTTATGGATATTGTGCTTCGTCCACATCGACAGTACGCCTCAGCGTATCTGGATGATATCATTGTCCATAGCACCGACTGGGAGAGTCACTCTACCGAAGATACAGGCCGTAGTGGACTCCTTTAGGAAAGTTGGCTTAACTGCTAACCCAAAAAGTGTGATAGGGTTAGAAGAGACCAAATACCTAGGGTATGTCATGGGCGGGTGGTCAAACCTCAGGTAAACAAAATTGAGTCAATTAAGAATTGGCCCCGACCTGTCACTACACGGCAAGTAAAAATCATTCCTGGGCATGGTGGGATACTACATGAGGTTTATTCCCAACTTCGCTACAATTGCTGCTCCATTGACAAGCCTTTTAAAGGGACGCAGGTCAGTGTCGATCCAGTGGAATGAGCAGGCGGATAAGGCTTTCTCTGCTCTGAAGTCGGCCCTGTGTGGGTCCCCGGTTTTGGTGACGCCCGACTTCAGGAGAGAGTTTGTGGTACAGACCGATGCCTCTGAAGTGGGCCTCGGGGCTGTACTCTCAGGAAATCAATGGGGAGGAGCATCCCGTGGTTTTCCTGAGTCGCAAACTCACCCCAGCCGAAACCAGGTACAGTATAGTGGAGAGAGAGTGCCTGGCCATCAAGTGGGCACTAGAGTCTCTCCGCTATTATCTGCTAGGGAGAAGTTCCGCCTGGTGACCGACCATTCCCTCTAAAGTGGATGTGCCAGGCGAAAGACAGGAATGCTCGGTCACCAGAGGGTTCTTGTCTCTGCAGAACTTTAAGTTCACAGTGGAACACAGGGCAGGCCGCTTGCAAGGAAATGCGGATGCACTGTCTCGAGTACAGTGTTTGGCGTGTGTTCACCCTGTCGGGGTTGAACAAAGGGGAGGTATGTAAGAGGGCGCAAGGTGCCGTCATGGACGGAAGATACGTGTCACCGAGGTTCCTGGCCTCGGTGAGGTGAGAGCCGGGTTTTATGTGTCAGCAGCAGCTAGTGCTGCTTGACATTGATAGTTGGTTTGGCTGCAAAGCCAATCCGGCCGGCTCTTACTGGGAGTAGGCAAAGAGTTGGGTGGGTGCCTACTCCCACGGTCCAGGCCGGACTTTGCCGGGCTTTTTAAAGGCAGCCACATCAGCAGGTGTGGCTGTGATTGTCCTGGAGCTGCTGCTAGTGTTGTGTTGCTCTCTGGGCTGGAAGGATGAGCTCAGCAAGGAGTCGTGCAGTCGTCCTGGAAGCCTGAAGGTGGATTATCCTGCGGCTGGGCCGACCGCCAGGTGCGAACGCGCACCTAAACATCTCACAGGTGATTGAACCTGGTTTTGGACTCTTTGGTTTTGCTTTTTGTGTTTGCTGAGTGTGAATTAACACCAAGAGACTGTTTATCGTTTATTTTGTGCAAGTGTGAATAAAACACTGTTTATTGCACTTTCTGGACTTCTTGTTTTGCCTCTGTACTGCACCCGCACTGCTATCTACCAGAGCGACTCCCACACTATACATGTCCAGATAATATAACACGGAGTGTAACCCTAGGATATATTCGATTATACAGTATTCTATCAATGTGTATAATCCAAATGGATTGGGGATCTATAGAAGAAAATTCTTTATTTATTTGAATGTATATATTGAATACGGGTATTGTGACTACAGTGGATAGTCAATGAGGATAGTGTATGGGGGAAGATATAATATTTCTCCCTATAGCTAACCCTCTTGCTGGTAACCAAAATCATGGTAGCATATCCTATATGTTGCCAGCCTGTCTAACAAGATACAATGGCCAATTTATGGTGTCTGATATATCAATCATATCAATATCTACTTCACATTATAAGTACGGTAATCAGATCCTAAAAATCACAAGAAGTAGAAGACTACTTCTATATAGGGCTGTTTATGAAAACAACCACAGTCAGAAATGGAGGACACGTATACATTGCACTGGTAAGGGGTCCAAGGTATGTGTCAGAGATGTTTCTAATGATTCTTTAATAATACTCTAATAGTTGACATATTCAAGTGACTCATTTAGGCCAAAAGGGGTTAATGTGTTTAATTTATAAATCCAAAACATCTCCTTGCGGCACAACGTCTGAAAGGACTGAGGTACCCATTCAAGAGGGATTACCTTGAGGGAGGAGGGGTCTCCCTCATGATGGATGGAAAAATGGCGTGATACACTGTGTGTGATGACCTTCGGGAGATATTGGAACGGTGGTTGTTCATGCGTTCCCTAAGAGGTTGGGTGGTCCGACCAACATAGTAAATGTTGCAAGGACAAAATAAAAGGTAGATAACATTGGTGGTTCCACAATTGAAGTTGTGCCGCAAGGAGATGACTTCGTGGAATTGGCCAATGAAAAGCTGCTGGTACCATGGAGAATCATGGTGCAGCACTTGCAGCGTGTTTTCCCACATTGAAACGCCCCTACGATATTCTGGGGTCTGGCTCGGTTTTAATGGTTTCCTTTGGTGTTGGATATTTTGGGGCAGGACGGGGCCAGAATCTCTTTTAGGGTTCTGGCTCTACGGAACGTGATGTGGGGATGGGGAGGAATTGATTGACCAATAATGGGATCTTTCAATAATATCGACCAATGTTTTGGAGTATCTTCCTAATGGATGTATGTTGTACATTGAACCGAGTGACAAGGTTCAGGGAAGTGTAGTGGTGTCTTTTTCGTATTGGAGTTACGGGTGGTGTAGTGAATATCTCTTTAGTGTTACAGATCCTTTTTTGGAGTCATTAATCAGTTGTTTCGGGTAGCCTTTCTCATGAAACCTTTTGCATACTATTTCTACTTGTTCCCTTAGAGTTGTGTTGTCTGAACATTTTCTTTGTATTCTGCGTAGCTGGCTATATGGAATATTATTTTTCCATTTAGAGTGATGGCAACTTTTGTAGTTTAGGTAGCTGTTAGTGTCAACTGACTTAAAGTGAGTTTTAGTCGTAATTTGATTATTCTCTATCATTAGGTGTAAATCTAGAAAGATGGCTACTAGTGGGTTGGACTCCAGAGTGAAAGTAAGGTCCCACGTATTATTGTTCAATTCCTCTAATAGGGTTGTTAGATCTCCTGTGCTCCCATCCCAGATGAAAATAATATCGTCTATATAACGTTCATACAGACGGATCTTGGGGTGTGTAAGGAGGCCTTGTTGTTTTTCGAATTGGCCCATAAACAGATTGGCATACGATGGGGCAAACTTAGTCCCCATCACAGTGCCCTTCTTTTGAAGATACAGATTATCCTAAAAGATGAAATAATTGTGTTCCAGTATAAACTGGATAGATTTCAGAATAAATTGGCTTTGGGAATGGGGCATGCGTGGGTCAGAGGTAAGGGTGGTATGAATGGCCTCTAAACCCAATGCATGTGAGATGTTGCTGTATAGAGCAGGGTAACCCATAAAAAACCTTTCTCCCATTTGAAAGTATCTAATATTTGGAGTAAGTGTGACGTGTCTTTCAGGTAGGAAGGTAATTCCATAACGTAACTTTGAAGGATCCCGTCAATATATTCAGATAGATTGGGGGTGAGTGAACCTATGCCCGAAATGATGGGTCATACCAGTGGGGTTTGAGAGGGTTGTGAATTTTTGGGAGAAAATAGAATTTTGCAATGGTGGGGTGGGATATTTTTAAATAGGATTTCAACTTCTTGTCGAAGATACCTAAACTGTACCCTTCATCAATAAGTTCAAAGAGTTCTTTTTTGTAAACTACCGTGGGGTCTGAAGTAAGGGACGTATAGTAATCTGTATCGGAGAGGATGCGGAGTGACTCTGAGATATAATAACTACTGTCCATTATGACTATACCACCGCCCTTGTCGGCGTTTTTGATAACAATGAGGCCCACACATCGAGACTTTCTATAACATAGTGATGACCGAATTTAAAAACACCTTCAGCCATCCCTGCCCATTAACAAATAGCAATCTCACTCCGGCACAAAAACAAAGCTATCAAAACATTGACTGGGAACAAAGACATTGTTATCAAAAACGCTGACAAGGGCGGTGGTATAGTCATAATGGACAGTAGTTATTATTATATCTCAGAGTCACTCCGCATCCTCTCCAATACAGATTACTATACGTCCCTTACTTCAGACCCCACGTTAGTTTACAAAAAAGAACTCTTTGAACTTATTGATGAAGGGTACAGTTTAGGTATCTTAGGTATCCCCACGTCATCCAGCCTTCATTTGGTATTTCCTGTAATTTGGAACGCATATTGCGTTCCACTGAAACCGGAAATGACGTCATCCGGTTTCCGGTTTCATTTTACTGAACGCGGGGACTCGATCTCCCACTTCAGCAAATCAGGTAATTTTAATGTGTATATATAACTGAACTATATTGCTTGAAATTTTATGTAGCTGCTCCTGAAGAAGGGGAACCCTTTATCCCCGAAACGCGTTGAGCCATATATATGTTATTAAAGGTGATAGATCTAAAGCTGTGACTCCGGCTGCCATCTCTCACTGACATCTACAGACGATCCTGGCCGGGGGGGTGATAGTCCCAGGTGTCTTGAGCTTATCCTGTGGACAGCCCCCCAGTGAAGTAAGTGCATCTATGATTGCATCTATGACTGCTTCGTTGGAGTAGTGACTTATATACTATTGGTAATCGACCGATTTTTATCTCGATTTTTATTATGATTGTATTACGATTATTACTATTATCACTGCTATTTTTAATATTTTCAATATTTTTAATATTTTATACCTCACTGCTTGATTTCTGACCCTGACTGTGGGTACCACCATCAGCGGTGTCTGTTATACAATCAGCACCCTTTACTACTCATCAAGAATACAGGGATAATATACCATCTTCTCCTCTTTTTCATACCATTAGTTTCTTGCCATTCACATATTGTGTACGTTTTACTTTTCTGGGTCCTCCCTTGGCGCTCTCTCCCCACTTCCCCCCACCCAGGGTCAGCTGAATCCCTTTCAGCACACCTAACCTTACACTAGCATTCGTGTGAGTGCCTCTGTTGTAGAGACACTATAGAGCTGCCTTATTACTGACCCTCTGATCAGTTTTTACTCTAATTCTCGCCCACCTAGCGGCTCCCTTTTTTCTTCACTCCTTTGTGGATTTTTATCCACTGGGGTTTTTGGATTAACTTCCGTTCTTTTCTGTTTTCTTTACCACTGGAGAAGGCCACTTTCAGTTATTTAGGCCCAGCGCCCAGATTGAGGAGAGGTTCATTCAACTTTGGGTTGCACCGCAAGATCATGGTAAAGTTAAAAATGAGGATTCAATAAAGAAGTGCCCCGGAGTACAAGAATACATGGTTGAGGGGAGGCAGTTATAAATGTCTATTCTGCACAAGGGAGGGACAGGTCCTGTGGGATCCATGCCTGGTTCATTTTTATGAACGTCAGCTTGTCCACGTTGGCTGTGGACAGGCGGCTGCGTTTGTCAGTAATGACGCCCCTGTCGTGCTGAATACACGTTCAGACAAAACGCTGGCCGCCGGGCAGGCCAGCACCTCCAAGGCATAAAATGCTAACTCTGGCCACGTGGACAATTTGGAGACCCAGAGGTTGAATGGGGCTGAACCATCAGTCAGTACGTGGAGGGGTGTGCAGACGTACTGTTCAACCATGTTAGTGAAATGCTGCCTCCTGCTAACACGTTCCGTATCAGGTGGTGGTGCAGTTAGCTGTGGCGTGGAGACAAAACTTTTCCACATTTCTGCCATGCTAACCCTGCCCTCAGAGGAGCTGGCCGTGACACAGCTGCGTTGGCGACCTCTTGCTCCTCCTCTGCCTTCGCCTTGGGCTTCCACCTGTTCCCCTGTGACATTTGGGAATGCTCTCAGGAGCGCTCTACCAGCGTGCGCTGGTACTCGCGCATCTTCCTATCACGCTCCAGTGCAGGAAGTAAGGTGGGCACATTGTCTTTGTACCGGGATCCAGCAGGGTGGCAAACCCAGTAGTCCGCACACGTTAAAATGTGGGCAACTCTGCTGTCGTTGCGCAGGCACTGCAGCATGTAGTCGCTCATGTGTGCCAGGCTCCCCAGAGGTAAGGACAAGCTGTCCTCTGTGGGAGGCGTATCGTCATCGTCCTCCGTATCCCCCAGCCACGCACCAGTGATGGGCCTGAGCTGTGTCGGGTGCCACCCGCTGTGAACCTGCTTCATCCTCATCCTCCTCCACCTCCTCCTCATCCTCCTCGTCCTCCAGTAGTGGGCCCTGGCTGGCCACATTTGTACCTGGCCTCTGCTGTTGCAAAAACCTCCCTCTGAGCCACTTCTAACAGACTGGCCTGAAAGTGCTAAAAATGACCCCTCATCCTCCTCCTCTCTGGGCCACCTCCTCTTCCATCATCGCCCTAAGCGTTTTCTCAAGGAGACATAGAAGTGGTATTGTAACGCTGATAACGGTGTCATCGCCACTGGCCATGTTGGTGGAGTACTCGAAACAGCGCAACAGGGCACACAGGTCTCGCATGGAGGCCCAATCATTGGTGGTGAAGTGGTGCTGTTCCGCAGTGCGACTGACGCGTGCGTGCTGCAGCTGAAACTCCACTATGGCCTGCTGCTGCTCGCACAGTCTCTCCAGCATGTGCAAGGTGGAGTTCCACCTGGTGGGCACGCCGCATATGAGGCGGTGAGCGGGAAGGCCGAAGTTACGCTGTAGCGCAGACAGGCGAGCAGCGGCAGGATGTGAACGCCGGAAGCGCGCACAGACGGCCCGCACTTTATGCAGCAGCTCTGACATGTCGGGGTAGTTGTGAATGAACTTCTGCACCACCAAATTCAGCACATGCGCCAGGCAAGGGATGAAGCGCCAAACCGCTAGTCCCAGAGCTGCGACGAGATTTCGCCCATTATCGCACACCACCAGGCCGGGCTTGAGGCCCACCGGCAGCAACCACTGGTCGGTCTGTTGTTCAATACCCCGCCACAACTCCT
This sequence comes from Bufotes viridis, assembly GCA_033119425.1. Lineage (NCBI taxonomy): Eukaryota > Metazoa > Chordata > Amphibia > Anura > Bufonidae > Bufotes > Bufotes viridis. The sequence goes on along the minus strand of JAKVIS010005367.1, from coordinate 1,937 downwards.
GCGCGGTGGGGCCTGTCCCCAAACATATGAGTTTCAGAATGGCCTGCTGACGCTTACCCCGGGCTGTGCTGAAGTTGGTGGTGAAGGTGTGTGGCTGACTGGATGAGCTGGTGGAAGCAGAGGAGGAGGAAGCCGAGTAGGAGGAGGAGGCTACAGGAGGCAAAGAATGATGCCCTGCGATCCTTGGCGGCGGAAGGACGTGCGCCTATGGAACTCTCCGCCTGGGGCCCAGCCGCCACTACATTTACCCAGTGTGCAGTTAGGAGATATAGCGTCCCTGGCCGTGCTTACTGGTCCACGATCTGTGGTTAGTGGACCTTGCCACAGATGGCGTTGAGCAGTGCACACTTGATTTTATCGGATACTTGGTTGTGCAGGGAAGGCACGGCTGTCTTGGAGAAGTAGTGGCGGCTGGGAACAACATACTGTGGGACAGCCATGGACATCAGCTGTTTGAAGCTGTCTCAGTGTTCACTCAGCCTGAATGACAGCATTTCAAAGGCCAGTAGTTTAGAAATGCTGGGCATTCAGGCCCAGGGCTCTGAGGGTGGCTAGGTGGGAATTTACGCTTTCTCTCCAAGGTTTGTGAGATGGAGAGCTGAACGCTGCCGTGTGACATGGTGGAGATGCTTGGTGACGCAGGTGGTGGTGTCGGTGGCACATCCTCTGTTTGGTGGGCGGTAGGTGCCAACATTCCTCCCGAGGCGGAGGAAGAGGCCGAGGCAGCAGCAGAAGAGGGAGCAGGGGAGCCAGAGTGAGTTCCTTGCTTTTAAGGTGTTTACTCCACTGCAGTTCATGCTTTGCATGTAGATGCCTGGTCATGCAGGTTGTGCTAAGGTTCAGAACGTTAATGCCTCGCTTCAGGCTCTGATGGCACAGCGTGCAAACCACTCGGGTCTTGTCGTCAGCACATTGTTTAAAGAAGTGCCATGCCAGGGAACTCCTTGAAGCTGCCTTTGGGGTGCTCGGTCCCTGGTGGCGGTGGCCAGTAGCAGGCGAACTCTCTTGGCGGCGGCTGTTCTGCTTTTGCCCCCTGCTCTCCTCTTTGCTACGCTGTTGGCTCCGGTCTCACCACTGCCTCTTCCTCTGAACTATGAAAGTCAGTGGCACGACCTTCATTCCATGTGGGGTCTAGGACCTCATCGTCCCCTGCATCGTCTTCCACACAGTCTTCCTCCCTGACCTCCTGTTCGGGTCTGCACACTGCAGAAAGACGCAGCAGTTGGCACCTGTGTTTCGTCATCATCAGAGACGTGCGGACTCCGATGAGGTGGTATTCCCATGTCCTCATCATCAGGAAACATCAGTGGTTGTGCATCAGTGCATTCTATGTCTTCCACCACTGGGGAAGGGCTAGGTGGATTCCCTTGGGAAACCCTGCCAGCAGAGTCTTCAAACAGCATAAGAGACTGCTGCATAACTTGAGGCTCAGACAGTTTCCCTGATATGCATGGGGGTGATGTGACAGACTGATGGGCTTGGTTTTCAGGTGCCACCTGTGCGCTTTCTGCAGAAGACTGGGTGGGAGATAATGTTGTGAACGTGCTGGATCCACTGTCGGCCACCCAATTGACTAGCGCCTGTACCTGCTCAGGCCTTACCATCCTTAGAACGGCATTGGGCCCCACCAAATATCGCTGTAAATTCTGGCGGGTACTGGAACCTGAGGTAGTTGGTTCACTAGGACGTGTGGCTGTGGCAGAATGGCCACGTCCTCTCCCAGCACCAGAGGGTACACTAACACCACCACGACCGCCCGCGTCCCTTACTAGATGTTTTCCTCATTGTTACCGTTCACTAAGCACCACAATAAGAAAAAAATATTTGGCCCAATGTATTGATTTCAAATTCAGGCCTTTTTTACAGGCACCTAACACTATCTGCCTATTTATTTATGTAGCGTATTACACTAATCCAGGGCACAGCAGTAACCACTG
>JAKVIS010005366.1:0-12267 GCA_033119425.1 Bufotes viridis | reverse complement strand
CCATTCTATTTAATATTAAATGGTGGCGTTGGAAAGTACAACTTGTCCTGCAAAAATGAGATCTCATACGACTATGTGAATGGGAAAATACAAATGTTATGGCTCTTGGAAGGCCTGGAATCACAAAACGAAAACGCAAAGTCAAAAAAACCTCTTGGGTAGAAAGGGTTCAACTTCCCAGAATGACAGTCACCAAAGCAAGATTAAGAACTTTACATATCCCCTTCAGTTTGTTTCTGTATGCTATAAACAAACTTGTTGCAAGCTAGGAAATAATGGCATCCACCATGTCCAAACCATGGAAAATATAACATTTTGAGAACATATGCAATAATGAAAAATGTAACAAAAAAGTAAAATCTTTCCTTCCTCAGCCAACTGAATCTTCTATAAAGGCCAATGTATTTTTGAAAATATATGTGATCTGCTGCACTTTGGTTTTAATAGTGAACAATAATGAGCTATGCGATAGGAACAAGATGGAAAAAAGTCTCTCCTGTTGAATCCTCGTCTACTCTGCAATCAGTTTAGGGAAATGTTATTACTTAATGACTAATCACCAGCTGTCTCTTTCACTGGCACCAGAATGCTGTGAAATTGAATACTGTGTAGAATTAATTGATGGAATTAGGATTCCTCAGTCTACAAATCGCACCACGGTGTAAACATGTATATTTTTCGCAATGTTAGGCATTTGCAAGATCAAAGTACATTTACCTGCCAAACGGCTTAAGTGCTCACAATGAACATTTGTCAAAGGAAATGCACCTATTTTCTTCAACTGCTCATTAACAGCTTAGTGTTATCAGCGAGGGGTACTTTAATAAATCTCTGCTAAATGAGAGAATTTAACATGACATCACTTAATACAAAATTTTGATGAAGGCAGGTGAGTGGGAAGGAAATGAAGAGCTGCTGTGAATTTGGTGAAACGTGAAAGACAGAGACTTGCTGTGCCCCTTTGAAATTGCTCTTTACCTTTAGGCTATGTATATATGCGATTTAAGTAATATGGACATGTATAAGCAAATCACGTTTGGTGGCTGAACTGAAGGCAGACATTTAAATGGTTAGTTGCGCCGCTATCTGAAACTTTTCCCCGCTGACACCAGATCTAAAATTGTGGGTGAGGAAGGGGACGGGCCAATAGGCCCATCTCATTCATCATTTTCTACACCTGTTTTAGGTAGAAAATGGTCTAAATATAAAACAGCAAGGAAGCTGTGTTACATTTACAAGTGGCTCTGGATGCCCTTCTTCATAACATTGGCAAATCCTCTGCCAGCCATAGGTTTAGTAAGACCAGTGTCTTAATAAATGTGCCCCTCAGTTTTTTTTCTACTTGACTCATTCAACCCAAAAAACCCAGAGCATTAAATTGGAGACTTTTGGATGAACAGTATGACTCCATAGAGTTCGATGGCTATCATATTATTCCTCTGTACAAATGAAAGCTTCTTCAAGGCTATTAGTAATGAGCGAGCATGCTCGGCCGAGTCCCGTTTCGTCTCGAGCATCGCTATGCTAGGCACATGGCGACACTCGGCCAAGCACCTCATGTGCTCGAGCGGAATGCTCGAGTCTCCGCCCCGCACATTTTGCGGGTTTTCAGTAGCCAATAAAGGTGCAGGTAAGTACCGCCCTCACTGTAATGCCAGTAGCCATGTTAGCTGCTGCCATTACAGTGATTGGCTGGCCGCAACACGTCATTGGAGGTTATATAGCACCCGATGATGTATGTTCGGCTCAGACGTAGTCAGGGAGAGCATCGGATAGGGAGAGAAAGACAGGGAGCAAATTTCAGCGATTTTAGTTACAGAAAGCTTTTCAAAGGCCCAAAAGTCCTTTTAAGGACTACTGTGTGTGTGTGTGTGTTTTAGAGCAACAATATATTTAACAGCAATGTCAGGGACATCCGTGATAAGGAAGGGACTGATAGTGCAGGGAGAGAAATTTGCTGTATTTAATACCAAAAGATTTTTAGAGAACTTAAAATCCTTTTATTGGCTACTGTGTGTGTTTCACAGCAGCAAAATATTTTTATTTTATAACTATTAGTGACTAGAGTTCAGCGGACACCTGGAAGTTCGGGTTCGCCGAGTTTGTCCGAACTTTGCCGCAAAGTTCGGGTTTGGGACCCGAACCTGAACCCCATTAAAGTCAATGGGGACCCGAACTTTTGGGCACTAAAACGGCTCTAAAAGAGCCATGGAAAGGGCTAGAGGGCTGCAAAAGGCAGCAAAATGTGGGTAAAGTGCCCTGCAAACAAATGTGGATAGGGAAAAGACTTAAAATAAAATTAAAATTAATAATCCTGAACTAGGAGGAGGAGGTCCATATGAAGTAGTAGGTTGTGGAGGCGGTGGGTGGAGGAGGTAGCCAACACAGTTGTTTTTTTTTTTCTTTTTTAATAATTATTTTTATTATTTAATTTGGGTAGACCACAAAACATTGTGGAATATACAAAGTAACACAAAGAGAAAGTGCGCTGGAGTATAACAATGGCTGTGTGAGGCCAGTATACGTGTCTATTCTGCACAAGGTACGGATAACTCCTGTAAAATCCATGCCTGGTTCATTTTTATGAACGTGAGCTTGTCCACATTGGCTGTGGACAGGTGGCTGCGCTTGTCTGTGATAACACCCCCTGCCGTGCTAAACACACATAAAGACCATACACTGGCCGCAGGGCAGGCCAGCATCTCCAAGGCGTAAAGGGCAAGCTCAGGCCATGTGTCCAATTTGGAGACCCAAAAGTTGAAATGGGTGGACCCATCAGTTAGTACGTGTAGGCGAGTGCACACATACTGCTTCACCATGTTGCTGAAATGCTGCCTCCTGCTAAGACGTTGCATATCAGCTGGGGGTGCTGGTTGTTGTGGAGGGGTGACAAAGCTTTTCCACATTTCGGCCATGCTAACCCTGCCTTCTGAGGTGCTGGCGGTGCCCCAGCTGCATTGGCGGCCTCTTCCTCCTCCTCTGCCTTCGCCTTGTGCTTCCACTGAGCCCCTGGTGTCAGTTGGGAATGCCACCATCAGCACGTCTACCAGCAAGTGCTTGTACTCGTGCATCTTCCAATTATGCTTCAGTGAGGGAATTAAGGATGGCACGTTGTCCTTGTAACAAGGATCCAGCAGAGTGGCCACCCATTAATCAGCACAAGTTATAATGTGGTTCCTCCTCCTCCTCATCCTCCAGAACTGTGCCCTGGCTGGACAATTGTGTACCTGGCCTATGTTGGTGCAGGAACCCACCCTCTGAGCCACTTGTAAATGACTGGCCTGAAAACCGTGGAAATGATCCCTCTTTCTCATCCTCTTCCTCCTGTGCCACATCCTCTTCCATCATCGCCCAAAGCTTTTTTTTCAAGGAGACATAGAAGTGGGATAGTAAGCTGAGAACGGCGTCATCGGCACTGGCCATGTTGGTGGAGTACTCGAAGCAGCACAACAAGGCACATAGGTCTCGCATGGAGGCCCACTCAGTGGCAGTGAAGTGATGCTGTTTCGCAAAGCGAGCTGCAGCTGAAACTCCACTATCGCCTGCTGCTGCTCGCACAGTCTCTCCAGCATGTGCAAGGTGGAGTTCCACCTTGTGGTCACGTTGCATATGAGGCGGTGAGCGGGAAGGCCCAAGTTATGCTGCAGTGCAGACAGACGAGCAGCAGCAGGGTGAGAATGCCGAAAGCACGCACAGACGGGCCGCACTTTCTGCAGCAGCTCTGACATATTGGGGTCGTTTTTCAGGAATTTCTGCACCACCAAATTCAGCACATGCACCAGGCAAGGGATGTGCATCAAAGCAGCTAGGCCCAGAGAGATTTCGCCAATTGTCGCACAACGCCAGGCCGGTCTGTTGTTCCATGCCCTTTCAAAGCTCCTGCGCGGTGTGGGGTTTGTCCCCCAAACAGATGAATTTCCAAACGGTCTGCTGTCGTTTCTTCCTGGCTGTGCTGAATTTGGTGGTGAAGGTGTTACACTGAGCGGATGAGGAGGTAGTAGAGGAAGAAGTGGAGTAGGAGGAGGAGGCAACAGGAGGCAAAGAGAAATGTCCTACAATCCTTGGTGCAGGAAGGACATGCGCAACAACAGCTATCCGCCTTGGGCCCAGCCGTCACTGCTTTTACCCAGTGTGCTGTTAGGGAGATATGACTTCCCTGGCCGTGCTTACTGGTCCATGTATCGGTAGTGATGTGGACCTTACCACAGATGGTGTTGCACAGTGCACACCTGATTTTGTCCTCCACTTGGTTGTGCAGGTAAAGGATGGCTCGCCTGGAAAAGTAGTGGCGGCTGGGAACGACGTACTGTGGGACAGCCACTGCCATAAGGTTTTTAAAACTCTCTGTCTCCACCAGACGGAATGATAGGATTTCAAAGGCCAGCAATATTGAAATGCTGGCATTCAGGGCCAGGGATCACGGGTGGGTAGAGGGGTACTTCCTCTTTCGATCTAGTGTTTGGGAGATGGATAGGTGAACGCTTCCATGGGACATGGTGGTGCTGCTTGTTGAAGGTGATGGACGTGGTAGCATTGCTGCCACATCCTCCGTTTGTGGGGTGGCCATTGCCACTGTCACTCCAGAGGTGGAGGAAGAGGCCGAGACTGCAGCAGAAGAGGGAGCAGGAGGAGCCTGAGACCTTTCTTGGTTTTTGAGGCGTTTACTCCACTGCAGCTCGTGCTTTGCACTTAGATGCCTGGTCATGCAGGTTGTGCTCAGGTTTAGAACGGTTATGCATCGCTTTGAGCTCTGATTGCAAACCACTCGTGTCTTGTCATCTGCATATTGTGCGAAGAACTGCCACGCTGGGGAACTCTTTGGAGCTGGCTTTGTTGTGCTCATTCCCTGGGTGCGGTGGGCAGTATCAGGCACACTGTCTAGGGGATGGACAGTCTGCTTTTGCACCCTGCTCCCTCTTTTGCTGTGCTGGTGGCTCTGTGCAACAACCGCCTCTTCCTCCGAACTGCACAGGTCACTCGCATTACCTTGATTTCATGTGGGGTCTAGAACCTCATCGTCCTCCACATCATCTTCCACTCTTCACCCCTGCCCTCCTTGTCGGTTTGCACACTGCAGAAAGCTGCAGCAGTTGGCACCTGTGTTTTTTCATCATCAGGGACATGCTGCAGTGGTCTACCCATGTCCTCATTCTGAAACATAAATTTCTGTGCATCGGTGCACTCAATTTCTTCCACTTCAGGGGCAGGGCTAAGTGGATGGCCCTGGAAAACCCTACCAACAGAATCATCAAAAAGCATAACAGACTGCTGCATAACTTGGGGCTCAGACTGCTTGGCTGATTTGCAAGGGGGTTAGGTGCAAGATAGATGTCCACGTCCTGCAGGTGCCAACTCTGAGCTTTCAGCAGTGGACTGGTTTGGAGACAAAGTGAAGCTACTGAAGGCACTGTCAGCCACCCAATCTACAAGTACCTGTACGTGTTCTGTCCTCACCATTGGTAGAGCAGCATTCAAGCCTACTAAATAACGCTGGAGGTTCTGTCGCCTATTGGCACCTGAGGAAGGTGTTTCACTTGGGCGTGTAGCTGGCAACAGGAGCTCCACCACCACCACCAGCACCACGACCAGGGCAACGTCCCTTATTTGATGTTCTCCTCATTATTTGCGTTCACCCACCAAACTAACAGATCGTTTATCTCAGGTGACAATTTAACTGCCAATAGTCAACAATTACGTTCTCTAACAGTAAGGCAGTGCCGGTGTCATAAATAGAATTCATTTCTTTTAGTCACACAACAGTGTAACAGAGCAATTCAATATAATTACTTCACTATCACAATAAATTAGAATTTTCCAACCAACAATGTAACAGCCGAAGTTAATGGTTTAATTGGATTGTCAGAAATGCAGCGTAGGATCCAAATGTGCTATCTAGCTCAAAAACAGTGTTTTTTGCAAACAACAATAAAAATGCAGTATGTTACAGATTTATTGGAATATCAGAAATGCAGCGTAGGCCGCTAATGCGCTACCTAGCACAAAAACTGTGTTTTTTGCAAACAACTATGTAAATGTAGTATGTTACGGTTTTATTGGAATATCAGAAATGCAGCGTAGACTGCTAATGTGCTATATAGCACAAGAACTGTGTTTTTTGCAAACAACAATAAAAATGCAGTATGTTACAGTTTTATTGGAATATCAGAAATGCAGCGTAGGACGCACATTTGCTATCTAGCACAAAAACTGTGTTTTTTTATGGCAGCAATGTAACTGCAGTATTTAACTGTTTAATTGGACTGTCAGAAATGCAGCGTAGACAGCAAATTTGCTATCTAGCACAAAAACTATGTTGTTTTTTTTTAAATAACAGCAATGTAACTGCAGTATTTAATGGTTTTATTGGAATGTCAGAATTGCTGCGTAGGACACAAATTTACTATCTAGCATAAAAACTGTGATTTTTTTTATAGCGGCAATGTAAATGTAGTATTCAACGGTTTTATTGGAATGTCAGATATGCATCATAGCCTGTAAATTTACTATCTAGCAAAACATTTGTGCTTTTTTATAGCAGCAAGGTAATTGCAGTATTTAACGGTTTTATTGGACTGTCAGATATGCAGTGCCTGTGGCAGACAGATAAGGAATCACTTTAGGTCACAAAAATATGTAACAGACTAATGTAATTGAATAATTTTCACTGCCAGTTATGCACTGCAGGCTGCAGGAGTACTTGACCAGCCAAAAAAGGGAATTTGTCCTCCACTGAGCTACCAGAACAGAATCAAAGTGCACTGCACTTGCAAAAATGGCCGCCGATGCCAAACAAACTAGCAGATGGATTAAAAGTTATTTTTTAGTGTCACTGGGCTCGGGGCTGGGTGTGGTATAGCACCCTCAATAATCGCTGTAGTTTGAAGATTGAACCACACCAAGTGCACTAGAATTCTTCCCTAATCTCACCCTCACAGCAGTAGCATTCTATCATTAAACTGAGAAGAGCAGAGTGATGTGCAGCGCTACGTGACTCCAGCCTATATAGAGGCTGGGTCACATGCTGCACTTGGCCAATCACAGCCATGCCATAAGTAGGCATGGCTGTGATGGCTACTAATGGCAGACTAGTGAAACGCTTGTTGATTCGCTGCCCTGCAGCCTTTCAAAAAGTGCCAAGAAATCACTGAACACCGAACCCGAACACAAACTTTTACGGAAATGTTACAGTTCGGGTTCCCTCAACCCTTTTAGTGACATATACTGTACATCATCAGCAGATTGACTCATTAATAATCTGGGTCACATCTAGTGTCCGTAATCTGTGTGTTCTCTGTAACCAATACTGTCCTGCCTCAGAAAACACTGTCAGTATTACAAATTCCAATAATCTGGTCCTCATATAGTATTAGATCAGAACGTCTTTTGGCATATTTGCCTTTATCAACAGATATATCAACCTACCAGATGCACATATATATACAAAATTAAAAGGAGCCGCCTAACAGGATGTCACGCCCCCAACATGGGCGGTACCCTCAAACCTATAAATGACATACTACATAGAAAACAATTATAAAAAAGAAATGGAGTAGAAGAAGAAATCTAAATTCCTGCGGGATAGCGAAGATTATAATCTTAATAAAGTTTACAGATGGCAGGATACATCTCTTTGCTTCAATTTCCGGCAACAAGTCAGCTGGTACTCAGGAGATCCGCCATTTTTTTAAGGAGAGGTGGTCAGCGTACGTATGGAGGAGAAGGAGAGCAGGCCGCAAGCACCGTAGACACCGGTGGGACATCAGGGATTGTAACGAGCCAGACGATTCAGACCCAGTCTCAGGTAAGACCTGTCCTTAGTTATCAACTTGTCATCACGCTGCCTGAATACAGACCAGACTAGAGCCCTGCAAAAAGGGCTGTTGTTTAGCCCTACTACGATGTTTGACAGTTTTCAGTTTTATATTGACCTTCAACAATTTTTTCGTAAGATTAGATTGAATGCTCACTTCTCAAGCTCTGAGAAAGAATGGTGTACTACACCGGGTGATAAAGAACAGTCTTGTTTAAGCCTAACTGATTTAGGTTTGAGAAATAAAAGCACTTTTGTTCCTCCAAGGAATCAGGATTTGTCATCCAGCGGAGACCTACATCGAGCTAGTAACTAAGGAGATACGGGAACAATTGGACTGCATCAAAAGGGGAGAACTATATATAACACAGAATGTAACATCGAATGAGAGACAAGCGATCCAGTATCTGATGAGAGACAAGAATCTTGTGGTAAAACCCGCTGATAAAAGGGGGTTTAATAGTTCTTATGGACAAAGATAAATATGTGGGGGAGATAGCATGCCAATTGACTGACACTGGAACGTATAAAATGTTGAACCATGATCCGGTTTTTCAGATTAAAGAAAAAAATTGTTAGAGTGGTGGACCATTATGCTTCTCAGGGTATTATAGATGAACAAATGCACAGATATTTAGTTAATCAGTCTCCGGTGACCCCAGTGATCTATGTATTGCCCAAAGTCCATAAGCTTTTGATTGATCCCGCCGGACGCCCCATTGTTGCTGCAGTTGGATTAATATTATCCCAATTAGCGGCCATCCTGGAGAAAGTACTTACTCCGCTTGTGAGAAAGACGATTTATTTTTTATTGGATACACCCGATTTTCTCAGGGCAATAGCTGGGTTGGGTTCTGTCCCAGTTGAAAGCTTTCTAATCACGATTGAGGTAGTGAGCCTACATACCTCTATTGATCATCAGGAAGGGATACAAGTTGTAATATCTCTTTTGAAGGATAATGAATACACCATTATGGAACAAGAGTTTTTTCTCCAACTGTTAAGTCTTGTTTTATTTGAAAAATATTTTATCTTCCAGGACAATTATTATTTGCAGAAACGCATGACCGCGATGGGGTCTAATGTGGCCCCGCCCTATGCAAATACGTTTATGTAATCGTTTGAAGAAACCCATGTATACAATAATACTTTATATAAGGACTATGTCCTGATTTGGAAACAATTTATCGACTACATATTTTGCATATGGATGGTGCCAAAGGAAACCCTTACGTCGTTCTTGGATTATATGAACACAGCTTGTAGTGGTCTTTAATTTACATTAGTGTGTGGCAAACATAGTGTAAGTTTTTTAGACACTAGAGTGGTTAAGGAACTGCATGGCCATCTGACTACTGATCTTTTCAGGAAAGATACTGACAGAAATAGTATTCTATATTATAGTAGTGCTTATCCACCATATCTCAAAAAAGCCATACCCAGATCACAGTATCAAAGGGTTAGGAGGATAGGTCACTGATCCTGAAATACAAACCATAAGGCTGGACGAGATGACTGATAGGTTTAAAGAGAGGGGTTACCCCACATCAGTTTTAGAAAAAGCCAGAGAGGGATCAGTGGGTAAGACACAGATTGAGGAGAAACTACCTAGGATAGCATTTGTGCATAAACAGCACCCTTATACTGCAAGCCTAGAAAATGTGATCCGGAAACACTGGCATCTTCTGGGTACCCACAGGTGAATGAATTTAAAAATCCACCATTGATATTTAATAAAAAGAACAAGAATTACAGGGACAGTTTGGTCCATGCTGATCTGGGTAGTAATACATAATTTTCATGTCAGAGTGTATTGTCTACACCACAAAAAGGAACCTTCCCCTGCCTGCATTGTCTCCAGTGTTCTCACATAATTAAGGGATCGGGGTTTCACCATCCACACACATCACGCGCTATTGAAGTAAAAGTTTTATTTTATATGTGAATCTGCGAATGTCATTTATCTAATAAAATGCCCTTGTGGTGAGACAATTTAGGCAGTGAGGGATCGGATTAATAAACACAAGTCAAACATCAGAACTAAAAATCTTTTGCTACCCATTCCAAACCACTTTGAGAAATGCAAACATAGCATAGCTCAGCTGAGGTTCCAGGTTTTGGAACAGATCAAAAGACCACGGAGAGGAGGAGATATCAAAAAACTTTTGTTACGCAGGGAGGCATTCTGGATCCACATGTTGGATACATTACATCCCAAAGGCCTTAGAAAGTATAAGGTTGTGAATTTGTGATGCTTCTTGTTGTAGTGTCGTTTGACATGCATTTGTTAACTCTATTTTATTCTATTGTTTCAGGCTTCAACATTGAAATGAAGGACTTGGTGAAATGTCACTTTTTCTTATTGAAAAGTTTTTCTTTGAAATTATGTATCCAGAGATAAGGTGGAAGCTGATGTTGTTTTTGTATTTATTTTCTATCTACTATGTATTTGAGAGGTTTGAGGGTACTGCCAATGTTGGGGGCTTGACATCCTGTTAAGCGGCTCCTTTTAGTTTTGTATATATATGTGCATCTGCTAGGTTGATATATCTGTTGATAAAGGCAAATATGCTGAAACGCGTCCTGATCTGATGAAGAACACACTGGAATAAACTTGCATATCGAATAAGACACGGCTGCTGGGATTTATTATTGCATGGTTGTGGAGATTTCTCCTTTCCCGTGCAGCCTGCACCTTGAGCGAGTGCTAACCGGTATTCTTACTCACCAGCAGGCCCTAAACCATAATGTTTTATAGGATCAGCTCACCAGCTAGCCCTCATCCATAATGTTTTACAGGGTCAGCTCACCTGCAGGCCCTATACCATAATGTTTTATAGGGTCAGCTCACCCGCAGGCCCTATACCATAATGTTTCATAGGGCCAGCTCACCAGCAGGCCCTCAACCATAATGTTTTACAGGGTCAGCTCACCAGCAGCCCCGCGCCCCTAATGTTTTACAGGGTCAGCTTTTTGGGGGGGGTGTATTTTTGTCAGTCTGTAAAAGTGGCGTGCAACTCCGACAACATAGTTCCCAGCAGTGACCTGGGAGTCCAAAATGCATCCATACATCGTCCCCATGCTGTTCCCGATCCTTTTCAGTGGTTTTTGTGTCACTTTTTTGTGTCACCTTTTCCAATAGATCAGGCACCCGCCCCTCTTCAGAGCAGGGGGTGCCTGGTTGTCTCCCATTGACTTCGATTATACTTGGGTGCTCGACCTAGCGCACAAATATTGCGGTGTGTTCGGACTGAACACCCGAACATTTTGGTGCTCGCTTATCACTAAAGGCCATGTGTATGAGTCCTGTAAGGCATAAAAGTAAAGAAAAAATAAATCATAGTAATCATTAATAAAGAAAACAAAAGACAGTATGTTTCTTCTGGTTGATTATAATTTCCAAGCATTTTTCAATAAAAAGATTTTTAATTAAAAAAATCCAGAAGTATATCTAGCGCCAACGTGTACCCACTGAGCAGCCATATGTTTAATCCACCAGGAAGATATTTTGGATATGTTTACTTTGCTCGATATGCAGCATTAACAATTAATAAATTTGTATTATTTTGTGACAGCTCAAAGGCCAGAACTAAATCATTGCATTTTGGGAATATAAGTGGTCCATCTCATATATATATACATATATAAACATATATCTGAACAGATATAACAGTGCATTTTTTTTCTTTTGGAGTTGCTTTACCTGAGCATATTAATAACACTATAGATAAGGGCAGATTTAGCAGCAGTCCTATGTAAAACAACAGATATTGGAATACGTTTAGGCATATGACAGACTCAGCTGTTCTATAAACTTAGCTTTGTTGCATTTCTCTACAGTACATATATCTGTATAATGAATACATCTTAATGAGATACACAAATCATTACATGTGCAGCCTATGCTTGACTACAATAACTTGTGAATAAAGGCCTGGAGCAGTCATTATATATGTATTTGTAGGCTGAGAAATATTTTGATGATGCCATAAAGAAAAGCAACACTAAATAAAAAAAAGTATATTTTTTTTGTTGTTGAGGGAATTGAATGTCATTGTGATTTGTAGTTTTTTTTCTAGGTTTTAATAGGTTTTGTGGTTGTTATTCTCAACCTATATTTGTATCTTCCAAATATAGCCTTTATATTGTCTCTGTATTTATCTTATTATGCATTCTTTTTAGCGTTTTAGTTTTCCGTCCTAGAGATCCGTCCTCGGGTCTCTAGGACGGAAAGCTACTGATCAGGATTATCCCCATGCATCCTGAATGGAGAGCAATCCGTTCAGGATGCATCAGAATGTCTTCCGTTCAGTATGTGAACGTTTTTTGGACGTTGACAAAAGCGCAGCATGCTGCGGATTTGTCTCCGTCCAAAAATCCGGAAGACATGCCGTAACGCCGGATCCGGAATTAATGCCCATTGAAGTGCATTAATCCGATCGGCCTTACTAACGTCG
>JAKVIS010005365.1:0-12217 GCA_033119425.1 Bufotes viridis | reverse complement strand
AATTTAAAGGGCATTTCACATGGCCCGATGCAAATTGAATATAAGACAAACAACCATTATTACGATCATTTGTCCGCCATTCATTTTGTGTATTTTTTGCAGCGTGCCAACAAGGATTTTTGGTGGCTCATAAAAGATGCAATCTCCAAAAAAAACAAGTGATATTGGCGCTACAAATTATCGGAAATGGACGTTCATACAAATCTCTTTCTCGATAATCGACCTCGGCTTATGTAAAAGCACTCAGAAATTCACGTGCGCTGGCTGCAAAGTAGAGCAGTGGTCACAATGAAGGCTTTGTTTTCTGTTCTTTCTAAAGTAATATTTCACTGAGGGCGCCTGAAGGTGGAACAATGGACGGCCGGTGACAGCAGGTACCTTTGCCTCTCTGTAGTTTATATATTTGATCTGCCACACGCTTGTGAACTCTACCCTTGTGTTTCATTTGTAATATTCTCATACATTTTACAGTTTATTTCTGTGCTTTAATGACCCGAGAGAATGGACTGATCTGAATTGTTTGTAAATGTATAGCTATTTTGTGTTATTTCATACTAATGGCAGGTGTGTGAACTCCTTGGTACTATATGACATATATAGTCGAAAAAAGGAGAATTCTAGTTAGGGGGAATCTGTTATCAGCCTTGACCATGCTAAACTGCTGACACGATCTTGGGAGAGTAGTACTAACATACCTTTTGTGGAGCCTTATCAGGAGTGGTGAAAATAGGAAGTCTTGTTCTGCCAGGTTCTGCTCTTGCAAGTGCCCAGGAGCAGGGCTGGGATGAGAGGTAGGCGACTTCCTAGGGTACCACCTCACTTGTGGTAAGGGCACAATTTCTTTTTTGAAAAAAACTAAATTTCTTAACTTTCTAATAGTAACTGACAGGCGCTTCCACGGGTGATGAAAACTCCCATTTGTACAGGAGATCCTGGGAGCCGTGAGCAGGGAGACACTGGCATTACTCACTGCTCCCTGGTACTTTAGGGCTGTATTACACCAACAGACTGTCTGAATAATCAGACCAATAGTTGAGGCTAAAACGGCCATCTGACCAATGATTGGTCAGATAATCTGTTGGTGTAATACAGCCCTTACTCACCACTGCCTTTCGTCTGTACAGCGTCAGGACGTAGTGTGGATACTATGGCCTGACGCTGTACGATGTCAGGACACAGTGCTGCACTAAGAGCATGCTGGATCCAGGGTGGTGGCAGCAATGCCCATAGCAGAAGAGAACTGAGGAGAGGTGAGCTTTTTTTCTTTTTTCGTTTGGTCTGAGGTCTGTATTTAGGGGATGAAGGGGTGTGGATGAATTTGGGGGCAACAGGGATGTCTGAAATGGGGTCTGTATGAATTTGGGTTTTGCTCTGCAGATTGTACAAATAAGGAGACTGATCTGGAGATTGTATGAATTTGGGGTCTGATCTGTGTCTGTATCAACTTTGAGGTCTGGTCTGGGGTGTTACAGCAGTTGGTAGGGAAGACACAGACAGTGAGCCCAAACTGGAAGCCCACCAAGTTTCCCTGCCTTCTTGCGGTGCAAGCTTTAGGTGTCAAGTCCGTTCCCTATCCTACTAAGGTGCAAGACAGACGAAACACAGAGACAAAACCAAACAGGATTGGGTCAGAACCAGGAGGATGATACAGTACCAAATCGAGTGACAGAGGTTAGTCAAATAGCCAAGCTGAGATCAGAACCAGACGGGATACACGGTACCAAAAACACCAGGCAGAGAGTGGTCAAAGGCAAGCCGAGGTCACAGCTAGGGAGTCAGAGACCATCACTGGCACTGGTATAAGGCCAGGAAGGGGCTTAACTAGAGCACCGAGTCCCAGGATCAGAAGCTGATAGGTCATGACTCTGCGCTCCATTAGTCAGAACACTAGCACACAGGAATAGATTAGCTGAGCAATCAGCCCCCTGCTAGTCGCCTCCAGCACACACGCACTGTGGGGAAAAACAGAGCATTGCATCAGGGGGCATGGCATCTCACCGGGTGAAACAGGCAGAAGCCCAGACAGGTAATTTGTGACATAGGGTCTTGTAGGTGGTCTAAAGTAAGTTTGTTGTCTTATAGATGGTCTTTATTCATTTTGGGGTCTCATCTGGGGTCTGTATTAAGCAGGTGTTGACTACTGCCATATAAAATGTTATAATATTCAAAACTGATTAGAACGTTTTAAAATAATAAAAGTAGTGATACCTTTCTGATGCCCTGCCGCTCTGCTTCCGGTGCTTCCTGTGTGCTCGCTGGTCTCTCTACTTCCAAGTCTCTCTCGACTCAGACATGTGACAGCTGCGGGCAGTGATTGGGAAGCGAGTGGCGGGGGATCAGTAAGTTATCACTACTGTTATTATTTTATAACATTCTAAGCAAAAATACATGACTGAACAACCCAGTTCATGTTGGGATCTTATCTGGAGTTTGAATTCAATTAAAGGTATGGTTGGTGGTTTGATGTCTAAGGGCTCTTTCACACAAGCAGATCCCGTGAGTGGAATCCACTGCGTCAAAGAGTGCCAAGCCCCGTTCCGGACAGCAGAGACACGGAGCATTAACATGATTGATACAGGGAGTGCAGAATTATTAGGCAAGTTGTATTTTTGAGGATTAATTTTATTATTGAACAACAACCATGTTCTCAATGAACCCAAAAAAATCATTAATATCAAAGCTGAATATTTTTGGAAGTAGTTTTTAGTTTGTTTTTAGTTTTAGCTATTTTAGGGGGATATCTGTGTGTGCAGGTGACTATTACTGTGCATAATTATTAGGCAACTTAACAAAAAACAAATATATACCCATTTCAATTATTTATTTTTACCAGTGAAACCAATATAACATCTCAACATTCACAAATATACATTTCTGACATTCAAAAACAAAACAAAAACAAATCAGTGACCAATATAGCCACCTTTCTTTGCAAGGACACTCAAAAGCCTGCCATCCATGGATTCTGTCAGTGTTTTGATCTGTTCACCATCAACATTGCGAGCAGCAGCAACCACAGCCTCCCAGACTCTGTTCAGAGAGGTGTACTGCTTTCCCTCCTTGTAAATCTCACATTTGATGATGGATTTTTAGTTATATTTTTCTTTCCTCTTCCCAACAGTAGTTCTTACCTGTCCTGAGGATTCCTGGCTTCCTGGCTGCTCTAGTCAGTGCCCATTGCCGCTTCTGCCGACTTCCAGCTCATGGAGCGCCCCCATCCATGGGAGAATCTACATATACTAAAATGTACTGTCGGATTTGAGGAATTACGTTGAAATCGCAATGCGATTAATTCAAGTTATATTAATCGCATTGCGATTTTAACTTAGAGCTGAGTTTATAATGGGTCAGCTTGCTAGAATGAACGAGTTAACGAATTTGGAATATAGCAGCACTGCTAAGTTGAATTCGCAATGCGATTAATTTAACTTGAAGTAATCGCATTGCGTATTTCAACTTGGCACTGCTAGTGCTATATTCCATATTCGTTAATTCTAGCCTATGTAAGAAAGCAGTGCTAAGTTGAAATCGCAATGCGATTACTTCAAGTTAAATTAATCGCATTGCGAATTCAACTTAGCAGTGCTGCTATATTCCATATTCGTTAACTTCGCTCATTCTAGCAAGCTGACCCATTATAAACCCAGCTCTAAGTTGAAATCGCAATGCGATTAATATAACTTGAATTAATCGCATTGCGATTTCAACGTAATTCCTCAAATCCGACAGTACATTTTAGTATATGGAGACGTTCCCATGGTGATGGGGACGCTCCATGAGCACAGAAGTTATGGTTGGCTTGGTAGAATTAGCGATAGCAATATGACGAATGTATTCGCTATATTCTCAAAACGAAGATAACGAGTATTCTACATCTTCGTTTAGCAACCCATTCGTCAACCTCGCTACTTTAGCAATCAAATAGAAGGTTGACTATAGAGACAGTTGTAGCTATTATTTTTTTTTTTTTAATAGAATAATTATATTACTTGATATAATTATTATAATTATTCTATTTATTAAAAAAAAAAAAATCGCATAGCGAATTAAACACAGCTGTCTCTATAGTCAACCTTCCTATTTGATTGCTAGAATTAGCGAGGTTGACGATCAGGTAGCTAAAACGAAGATGTAGAATACTGCTATCTTCGTTTTGAGGAATAGACGAATACATTCGTCATATTCGTCATCCTCGCTAATTCTAGATATGAAACCAATAGGAAAGTAGCCTTAAGTACAAATCGCAATATGCGATTATTTAAATCGCATGTTAATCGCGATAACTACCACAGGTTCTCAATGGGGTTCAGATCAGGTGAACAAGGAGGCCATGTCATTAGATTTTCTTCTTTATACCCTTTCTTGCCAGCCACGCTGTGGAGTACTTGGACGCGTGTGATGGAGCATTGTCCTGCATGAAAATCATGTTTTTCTTGAAGGATGCAGACTTCTTCTTGTACCACTGCTTGAAGAAGGTGTCTTCCAGAAACTGGCAGTAGGACTGGGAGTTGAGCTTGACTCCATCCTTAACCCGAAAAGGCCCCACAAGCTCATCTTTGATGATACCAGCCCAAACCAGTACTCCACCTCCACCTTGCTGGCGTCTGAGTCGGACTGGAGCTCTCTGCCCTTACCAATCCAGCCACGGGCCCATCCATCTGGCCCATCAAGACTCACTCTCATTTCATCAGTCCATAAAACCTTAGAAAATCAGTCTTGAGATATTTCTTGGCCCAGTCTTGACGTTTCAGCTTGTGTGTCTTGTTCAGTGGTGGTCGTCTTTCAGCCTTTCTTACCTTGGCCATGTTTCTGAGTATTGCACACCTTGTGCTTTTGGGCACTCCAGTGATGTTGCAGCTCTGAAATATGGCCAAACTGGTGGCAAGTGGCATCTTGGCAGCTGCACGCTTGACTTTTCTCAGTTCATGGGCAGTTATTTTGCGCCTTGGTTTTTCCACACGCTTCTTAGCGACCCTGTTGACTATTTTGAATGAAACACTTGATTGTTCGATGATCACGCTTCAAAAGCTTTGCAATTTTAAGAGTGCTGCATCCCTCTGCAAGATATCTCACTATTTTTGACTTTTCTGAGCCTGTCAAGTCCTTCTTTTGACCCATTTTGCCAAAGGAAAGGAAGTTGCCTAATAATTATGCACACCTGATATAGGGTGTTGATGTCATTAGACCACACCCCTTCTCATTACAGAGATGCACATCACCTAATATGCTTAATTGGTAGTAGGCTTTCGAGCCTATACAGCTTGGAGTAAGACAACATGCATAAAGAGGATGATGTGGTCAAAATACTCATTTGCCTAATAATTCTGCACTCCCTGTAATGCTCTTTGCCTCTCTGTGACCTTTTTACTACAAAATCACGGTGACAACTTTATCTCACTGTGATTTTGTAGTAAAAAGATCACAGAGAGGCACAGAGCCTTATCAATCATGTTAATGCTCCGTGTCTCTGCTGTCCGGAATGGGGCTTGGCTCTCTTTCACGCAGCAGATTACCCGCATGGCATCCGCATATGTGAAAGAGCCCTAAAAGTTTGCCTTGAGGCCCATCTTTTTTTAACTTAGTATCTGTGTCCTTGGGCACTTTTGCATGCCTCATTTGAAAGGCCATGCTGCAACTGATGAGTGTTTGCTTTGGTTGTGAGGTGACATCCCACTAGCTGTTAGCGCCTGTTAGAGACTGTGCAGTCATTTAGGTTACACCTGTGTCCGCCTGATTTTTTCCGCCATCCCACAGTTGGGTGCCACACTTACCACTCAGGGACAAGAAGATCCTTTTCTGTATGGTCCGACACCCCCTACACGAAGAGTCGTACTATTTCAATTGTCTCCTTGTCTTCTAGTTAAAGTCACTGATAATCGCCATTACAAAGCCATAAAAGTAATAGTATAACCATCCCTAAGAGAACAGAGACTTACTACAATATCGGACTTCTACAAATTCTTTCTTCTACAAAGCTATCCTACTCTACGGTGATAATATTTCCTGTGTTCTTAAAAACTTCCTCTTAAAGTTAATATTTCACCAGAAGGACTAAGTCGGTAAAAGGGAACCTATCATTAGAAAATCTGTTGCGTAACCTTTTCACTGATACGGGGGTATATACGTCATGACTTGAAACACTTTCTAGAATATAAGAGCTTGAGCTTAGATCTAACCGTGGTGTCTGCAATGCTCCAAATCTTAAAATTCAGTCTAGGGGCAAAAGAATGAGAAGACATGACTCATGGTGGTATTTGAGTCTTCTTCTTCTGATCCCAAATTATAGAAGACTCCTTTTATTAGCAAACACCTGGGTGTCACCCTTACAGCCTAAATATACAAATGAGCCAATAGGATACTGCCACACAGATCTATATGTCTTCACCATCTGGAAACAATTATGATAGCTTTTAGGTGGCAAAGCAAATGTCTACCTTTATCTGAAATGAGGAGACACCTCATACCAGATATTGCAACCTAGGTATATTGTATATCCTGTATTTATATGATTAAGAAAATAATATGTTTAGTGTCCAAAGTGAATAGATAACCAAGATTTAATGATGTTTAATTACTGCTGCTATATCAAATCATATATTAGCTTTCAAGTGATACCAGGCTCATTATTTTAGGTGCAACATTCAGGGCACAGAACTCATTTTAAGTCAGGGAGCAGTATGAAAAGTTTTAAGTCCATGTTCTAATTGAGGGAAAAACCTGTACAGACTCCGGTGACCCCAGAGAGACTACAGGAACTTTTCTTCATGTTATTACCCATCTCAACAAGAGAGTACTGTATATGCAGATACACATCTAATCAGACCTAAAATGATCATCACCGTCCAGTGGCTTAACTAGAAATGACTGCCCCCTTCACTTAGAAACGTCTTTCCATCTCCCTTTCTAGCTACCTCACACTCTTGGGTCAAAGCTCTTCTGAACCCTGATCCCTGTACTGGACGAGAATTAACCAGGCGTGAGGTTATTCGGCTAATGATCAAGGAATATTGGTGAGCTGTATTCTCCCTACAATCCACTTTTTCTTACATCACCATTTGTGCAGTGTGTGACCCTAAATGTCAAGAGACTCAACTCCAACGCCAAGAAGGGACTTTTGCTTTTATAGTTGAAGTCCCTCAAGGCAGACATAGTGTTCCTCCAGGAAAATTACTTTGATGAAAATTCCTCCTTTCGCTTTACAACTCACCTACAGCATATCCTACTGCATACGCGGCTACCCATTCTTGCCGGAAGGCGGGAGTCGCAATTCTTATATCAGCCCACTGTCCCATCAGAATAGAATCTTTAATATTAGATCCGCAGGGGCGCTATATTATTTTAAGAGGTAAACTTGCAGGTCAGTCAATTATGCTTTGTAATTTGTATGCCCCAAATATATCTTAGATAAATTTTCTTAGCAGAGTATTCCACAAAGTTTTCAGATGTCCTGATCCATTAGTCCTACTGGGAGGCGATTTTAACATTATTTTCTCTGACTCTATGGACAGATTGGCACTACCAGGCAGGCCCTTACATTCAACGCAGCAGCGATTAACTAGGGACTTTCGTAAACTGATAAGGCGATACTCCTTATACGACCTTTGGAGACTTAACCACCCTTCTGATAGGTCCTTCTCCTTCTACTCCACTCCCCATGGTACCCACTCCCGAATCAATTATTATTATTTTTTTAACCATTTCCACCCTACATGTGCTGAAGGGAGCTAATATGGGTCAAATCACTTGGTCTGACCATGCCCCAGTAATGGTCAGAGTAGACCTTGGTTCGGGACATACCTGCCAATGTCATTGGCGTCTTAATGATACCCTCTTAAGAGGCCACTACTACGGGATGAATTGCATGGTCATCTTAAATCTTACTTTGAGCTTAATGAAGGGTCGTGAGGTATGTTCGTTGCTTAAGGGAGGCCCATAAAACGGTGATGAGAGGGCACTCGCCCTGGGCACAAGACTGAAAAAGGACTCAATAGCTACAGTACGGTCCCTGAAATCCCGTTTGCATAACTTGGAGGAGGCGATGAAGTCCATTCTACCCGCCGCACACTTAAGTGCATTGTAGACACCCGAGCCCACTTGAATAAGATAGCTCTGGGTAGGGTCGATAAACTAATGCTATATACTCAATATGCATAGGGAATAAGCCTCATACGTTGCTGGCCAAACAACTTAGAAATCTCCCCCCACAAACAGGCCCATGTGCTGTCAGGGATCGGAAGGGACAGTCCACTATGACCCCAGTGAAATTTCGGAGCGATTCTCGACCTACTATACCGCCCTCTATAATCTGCCTAGCGACCTCCCCACAAATGAAGGGACCAGAGAGCGCTTATTGCAGACATATTTGGCCTCGTGTAACCTCCCCACTCTGTCAACTACAGATATTAATGCCATTAATGGAGGGTCTCAACGGCTTTTCCTATAAATATTACAAGATTTTTAAAATGGAACTGATCCCCCATCAAATCTCAGGTCAGGATCAGATTGTATTGAACCCCTAGCGGCTAAAATCAGGGCTTGCCCTGATGTCAGGGGGATCATGGTCAGGGATAAAGAGTTTAAGTTGTCACTATATACGGATAATGTCCTCCTCACCCTCACTAAACTCCATACCTCCCTCCCAAACCTCCACTCCATATTACAAGAGTTTGGACGACTGTTGGGGTATAAGGTCAACACCTATAAAACTGAGGCCCTCCTCCTCAATATACCTCAGGCGGCCCTTGGCCTCCTCCCGGCAAACTTTCCTTTCCATTGGAAGGAGGATTCCTTTCGATACTTGGGTGTGAACTTTAACCCCCGGTACACAGACCTCTACAAACATACATGGGCGTAAGAAGCAGGGGGGATGTGGGGGGACCGATCCCCCCCAGGAAATAATGCGGGGGGGACAGGTCTGGTGAAATCCCCCCCCCAGCGGCAGCAGGGCAATGTGTGCGGCGGCGGCGGGGTGCTGAGATGTAAACCAAAAACAAAATAGGGCAGCACTACCTTAGTCCACAAACGGACAGTCCCTTTTGTGGCGGTGCCTGTGGTGTCGGATCCCGGTCGTGGATCCCCGCAGTAAATTCCAAAGTAAAAGATGAGAACCACGGCACTCTTCTTGAAAGCTGTGAAGTTTATTCACCCAGCATGCGACATTTCGACAATCAGTCTTTTTCAAGCAAGGGGTGCTGAGATGAGCGCTTGTGGAAGCGCTCGGCTCATCTTGATCTGTTTGTATCGCCGTCCTCAGGACAGCGATACAAACAGAAGGCTGTATGGAGGAGCAGGGAAGAGGTGTCTCCCTTTCCTTTTCCTCTGATAGGCCAGCAGCCTATCAGAGGCCGGCATAGGCGGTGCGATGACGTCATCGTGCCGCCTGAGCCGTACAGTGCGAGACACAGGCTGGAAGAGGCCTGCATCGCATCGCTTGGCAGAGGTAAGTATAAGGGTTTATTTTTTTTAAAATACTTAGTTTTACTGGAACATGATTAGGGGGGGGCCGAGCCCTGTTATTACTGGCACATGATGGGGGGGGGGGGCCCTGTTATTACTGGCACATAATGGGGGGGGCCCTGTTATTATTGCCACATAATGGGGGGGGGCCCTGTTATTACTGGCACATGATTGGGGGGGGGCCTGTTATTACTGCCACATGATTGGCTGATGAGAGGCGCTGGGGGGCTGATGAGAGGCACTGGGGGGCTGATGAGAGGCACTGGAGAGGCACTAGGGGCTGCTGGAGAGGCACTGGGGGCTGATGGAGAGGCACTGGGGGCTGATGGAGAGGCACCGGGGGGCTGATGAGAGGCACCAGGGGGCTGATGAGAGGCACTGGGGGCTGCTGGAGAGGCACTGGGGGGCTGCTGGAGAGGCACTGGGGGCTGCTTTGAGGCATGGGGCTGTTATCTGAGGTCTGATTGGGGGTCATTCATATTGGGGTCTGAGCTGAGGTGTGATCTGAGGTCTTATTAACATTGGGGATCTTATTAGGGCTGTTAGCTGAGGTCTGATTAACATTGGGGGTCTGATTGGTGGTCTGACCTAAGGTGTAATGAAAAATATTTTTTTCTTATTGTGCCCAATTCCAGCCCGGAGCCCAGCTACCCAGCACTGATCCGGAGCAGCTTGGAGAAAAAGGCCTCACAGTCTCCCACACTCCTTCTGCCCGGCCAAGCCAGCCAGCACTCCTGAATCTTCAGAACTCCAAGTAAATTTTATATAAGAGATTTTTCACACACACACTTAAAATTTAATGATATAAACAACTCGCAGTTTACTGAATAAGAATATACCTGGCGAGGAAAAATGCTGTCCCCCCCAGATTTTTGGGGGTTCCTACACCCATGTTCCCATACACCCTAATTCTCTGCTATGGTCTAGCCCCTACAGTGCGTCATCACCTAGGGAACTTTTAGGGCCCATGGCCTACACTAAATCCATATGGCGGACCTGTAGTAGTAGATTCCCTCTGGTCTCCCACCACTCTTCCATGACTTCTTTTTTATATCACCCACTACCCCCAGCGAGTCTCACCACTTCAGCAACGAGACTATGGTTTCAGTGTGGTGTCTTTCGCTACGCAGACATTAACTAGGGACCTATTACCCTTCTCGGCTGTCCAGAACAAATATAGCCTTCCTTCTTCGACCAATTACCTCTATGTTTAGGTTAGACATTTTGCACAATCTATCTTCTCTGGGTTTAATGTCTCCCTCCCGATGGTATTTGAGCATCTTTGTAGAAGAGGGGTACATATGAAGGGGTTAATATTTGAGATCTATTCCATTTTGTTGATCCCCTCCCCGGAACTGATTCATAGACACTCTTATATGGTCCGATGGGAGGAATATTTAGTTAGAACTCTATCAGACGCACTCTGGCACCTTATAAGGAGAGCGGTGAAGTCTTCAATGTCAGTTCTCTGTCAGGAGAACCAGTATAGGATACTAATGTACTGGTACCACACTCCTGATCTTCTCCATAGATTGAATCCAGCAGTCGCGGAGGTTTGTTGGAGATGGGGGACAACTGGGGAAACGCTGCACCACATTTTCTGGGACTGCCCCTTAATACGAACCTTCTGGTCCAGAGTCAGCACTCTCTTGAGTAACATTTTTGGCTGTAGTATACCTCCTGACCCCATATCCCTCCTACTTAATATCACACCAGCACATACTGTATAAGGAAACATTCACTTAAACTTTTAATACAAGTACTGACTTATTGCCCGCTTCTGACCCCCCAAAAATCTCTGACCTATATGCTAAGGTGACGGAAGTCCTGCCCCTGCAATACACGACTGCTAGGTTTCAGGATAAAGTAGATCTATTTCATGCTATTTGGGATGTTTGGGACAGTTATTGGGATACTAGGCAACCCTGAGACGAGCCCAAGAGAATAATGTAACCCCCTTCCACCTCCCCTCCCCCTGATATGTTTTTTTCTGTATTGTCTAAGTCTTTTTTTTCTCTGTTGTTACATTCTTTATGACAGTGATGTTCTGATTCAGGATTCAGCGTAGATCATACACACCCTAATAATAGATCTATGTAGCTACTTCCTCAGGAACGTTCTCATAACGGTGGGATACCGTCGATAATATCTCTTTTTTCTTTTCCAACTAACCGAATACGACAAGACGCTGGGTTATCACGTAGCCTTTATTGTTTTTTGTCTGATTTATAGTGCATATGGCCTGATGTTATATTATGTGTTCTTTTGCTGAATACTTTGTGCATTCTGCGTTGTTCACTTTACTTTGTACAATTGTGCATGCAGATGAAACAGATTTGTACTGTTGTGTTACAATAAAAATGTCAAAAGCATCAAAATTGCCCGGGCAAAAAAATTAACTTTTTAAGTTAAACATATTTAGATTTTTTAACTAGAAATAGTTTTCCATTTTCCATGTTAACATCTATATATAAAAAGAAAAAGGAAACATATCGATGACAAACTGTCTACTGAGCCTTAAAATAGATTGACACTTATTCTCCTGTAGAATTAACTTCTCAGTAGTCTTTGCATTACCATTCCATACAAACAGCATGCCCACAATTCTCCTCTAGTCAGTAGATTGTTTTCTGATTAAGGTTTCTTATGTCTATTTACCCACTTTAAGGGTCCATTCATACAACCGTATTTTTTGCAGATCAGATGCGGACCCATTCATTTCAAGCACACAGTCTATATCCCAGGAGTACAAGGGATCGGG